>LPNX010384301.1:10000-58720 GCA_001517045.1 Pseudotsuga menziesii | reverse complement strand
TGTTGATCATTATTTATAGAATTTTTTTATACACTATGTAATAATAGATTCGAAATATTTTTGACCATTGAAAAACATTTTTTCACATTATTAAAGTGGCCACGGGATTGTCTCTCATATTGAAGTCTTCGGTTGCATCTCTTTTGAAAGTTGAAACCCAAGCTAATATAACAACTAATACAACCCTGTTACAAGCAACATAGATATGAGATCAAAGATAGAATCCATAACTAGAAAAGTTTCTCTTTTCCCAATTTAAATATGCTTTAACAAACAACTACACATTGAAATTAGAAGTCAAAACCCTAGTTTAAATATTTCCTAAAACTAATATAGCATTTACAAATTGGAAAAATAAACGAGCTATAAATTCAAATCTGGAATCAATATACCTCATAGATCAAATCTGGAATCAATGGTCTTGCAGGCATGCTTGAGTCTACCAGGCTTTCACTAGATCATTTCCTTGATGTAACATTATACACCATTTAATAACCTTTAGCGATGTTTTGATTCTAGAACACATTACATAAACAACAACTAATTCTATAACTTGCACGTGTTTACATTTTTTCTAATATAAAATACTTGTGTTATCCTGAACAATATCACCAGAAAATAATCGAAGCCGACAATGTCGAACATCAAGAGGTCTCATGTGAGATGTGGACTTCTCGACTACATAACACAAATGAATAAAATACTATTATTGGTCACTTATTGGTACATTCAAGTCAACAATATAGATAAAATAATACTAATATAACTTGCAATCTCACGTAAAGTAAATTAAAATATCGAATTGAAATACCTGTATTACACGGCACATGATATTTGAATAGACCTATTGTTTCATGCACATTTCTTTGTTCTTGCATAGAAAACTTTGTAAATTATTGTCCATGGTTTTCTTTTTTGCATGAGCTCGCCCAACCCTTTAGAATTGTTGCATATCCTTGGTTGAATGTGACTCACCACTGCAGCTTTTCCTTTTTCTAATTGGGTTCAAAAAACTATGTTGCCTCTTTGTATTGATCTTAGATGGAGATATAGTATTTATAAACTCTGTTTTGAATCCTAGATATAAATTGTTGAATAAGTTCTTTAGTCCATTGTTAAGTGCACGTGCTCACTCCAAACTTGTACCTGTGTTATCTAATATAGCCCTCCCATATTGTTTATTTTCTAACATAACAACTTCTAATTCGTTATCTTCAGACATTGAATGGTACAACCCTGCAGTGGAAAAATGAACTAGATCTGATAGATTCTCTAAATCATTAGAAGAATCGACGCATGGAGGAAACATTATATCTTTGGGAGGTTTTTGTTTTTGGAGTTCCAATAAAGGGATTAAAGGAATATTGCCATTTAAGTCAACTAATGGTCTAGGTGACTCAAGAATTGGATTGGAAACGTTTGGTAATACCTCAATGCCTTCACCATCTTTACTTACCAACATCTCAACTTTTAATATATGTTTACATACATTTCAATTCAATGCCCAATCACATGTACAAAAGTAAAACTCCAATCATGTATATATGACATGATACCAGGTATCATGGGTATCCTCATTTTGTCTATGAACGAGAAAATGATCTGCTTTATTTTCGTAATGCAGGAAATCTTCATCTAGTATTTGAGTTGCTCTATACCTTGAAAGAATTAATTTTTTCTTAGATTTTTGTTGGCCTTGTAACCTCGACTTCTTTCAATCGTTTATTATGAATGTAATATAGTTCAACTTTTGTTAACAGTACATAGATTAACCAATCAACTCGATGATTATGTGCATTGTTATCCTCATATATGTACCTCCTTTTTATGAACCCATGATAGGATTCTATGGCGTTGTTTGTATCTTGATTAGAATGAGGAAATTTGGGATAAGCCTTTTCCCACATATCTAAAGAAAAAAAATGTCAGCCATAAAAAAATTGACTGAATACATGACATCATAGAATATATACATACATGGACACTATGAATCACTTACAGATTTTATTATTTGCTAAGCAAGTTTTCTTGAAATAATTTATAACTTTATTTTGATCTTGGAACTTTTCAAGCATCCTTTTAACTGCTTCTTGCACAGATTCATCATCATGGCAAGAGTGCATAATTTCTCCAAGAGCATGATAAATTTGTGCTTTCTTTTCTCTTCCACGAAATTTGTTTTGGATGTTCTTTAGCCATGCTCGATGCACATGCCAAACGCACAATAATATGGTGGAATTGGTTACCCTCCTAAAATGGCATAACAAAAGAAGGGTATAAGTTATATATTTTAGTGCAACATTTCTTTTTAATTCCTCTTGAAAATAATGTCACCTTAATGCTTCGATTTCAGCTGCGACATCATTTGTAATTAAGGCTCAAACATTCCAATCTGAACATTCTTTCAATCTAGCAGTAAATAGTGATGATAACCATTTACTGATATCTACGCTGGTGTTTCGTGATGAAATTAACCACGATATTGGGACACCATTACGATGTTTATCGAATACCATCAATGTATATAGTTGGTACTACATTCAAAGAACTCAATTCAAATTATATATTCAATAAAATAATTAAATTTAAAAAGTGAAAAGAAATGAGAGCTATAATAAATATTAACCCACCCCATACATATTTGTGTTGAAAGTGGAATCCATTGATATAACATCATTGTGTGAATGCCTCACCATCATGGAACACATCCAACTTGTTTGTATACCTATAATGAATGGAATTCCTTGCACTATATCTTTCTTTTGGTAGTAGAAAAATTTATCTAGAAATTGGTTGTGCCAACAGTTGACACTAACTCGATATCTATCATCCTTCCCATATTATTTCCTCCTTATATTGTGGTAAATGTTTAAAATGTCTTGCCTTGTCATCAAGGTATCTCGAGTCACCCCTGTAAACAACTCACCATATTTGTGCTCTTCATCAGATAAAAATTTATCCCAAACCATTGAAATGTTGAAACCATCTTTAATCATTTGTTCGACACTGACTCTTATATCTTATGACAAATGAGGTGCATAGTTAAATGTTTGAGGCTTCCTGATCACATGCTCTCCATGACACACAATGCCAGAATTATCAACATGCCTACAGTGAGTGTATGTTATAATGTCATCTTTTGGCCTTTAGAAAAGCCGTCCCATGAGGAAATTCCATTTACAACCAACTTTAATTCTCTCACATGGAATGTGTTTTTTCTTGGTATAGGTTTGTACACTCGTTGTCCTGTTATCGCTTGTAAATCTATGCTTGGACTTTGGACCATATGCACACCAATAACTAAACACAAATAATCACAACATTTTAGGCATCATTATTGTCACATGTTTTGCAAATTAAACTTGAATTATAGGTTTATAAACAGATTAAACAAATTTTAACTCACACAACATATTCCATATATGTATCAATGTAGGAACGGGTGATATCCTACACATCTCTTACGCGTTCTTGATTAACAACAAAATGACTGGGGGCATTTGGATTTGATTCCTCTCCACTTATAAAATCCTGAAATTGTGAATACAGAATAACTGCAACTTGGTCCCCATAAACTTATGTCCACGTCAAATCTTCAGCTGAAAATATCATCACATCCTCGGGGTATTCAAACTCGAACTCTAAAATTTCTTCCCACTTTCCCTTTTTACCATATATATACAAGTTGCATAAAAATGAAACATGTTTTACAAAACTATGTTTAAAACTAATCAAATACGTTGAAAATCCTATACCTCATAAGAAGACATGAAAATATATTTAACAAATATATTATTTTTATGATCATAGGAGAAACATATGATGAATTATAAGTATATAAATATAGAAACTTCTCAATCATTTTTTAGAATTTACTACAAAAGATCTATTATATAAATATAATAATATTCTTGATACATAAACGATCCTACAATTTTTGAAACAACAAATAATTGATCACATAAATTAATGGATTTTGAAAGAATCACACCACTAATAGTAATTGAAATTGATTTATAAAATCTGTGTTTTAATAATATTCAAAATAAACTGTAAAACTATATAGTTAAATGGAAGGTTTAAAAATAATAAAACAATAAATTGAAACAACTAATATAATTAATTTGGAATTGATTTATAAAATTCATGTACTTACAATATTTCAAAGAAATATTAAACGTCATTGATAAATGCGGCATTTAAAACTAACATGACAATAAAAATAAATGCAAGATTCATCCATAACAAAACAAAAGTTAAAATGAGCAATCAATGTCATGTAATGATTTGAAAAAGTCACGCCACTAATATTTTGAAATTGTTTAGTAAAATCCATAAAATATACAATAATAACATAGTTTTTAAGTTCCAAAAAATTCAATGTTACAATGGACATTACATTTTAATCAAAATTTCAATGTCACATTGAACATAAACTTTTGTTCATAGAAAAAGTGTATAGTTTCTGGGTGTGTGCAATAAGATCCTTTTTTGTTGATGACACAAATGCGTGGCTTCTTTTTGCATGCAATAGATTGTGAGTAGAAAGAAGGGTGTAAGTATTTTGATCCTTATTTTTTTTTGCTTCTTTTGGGGTAAGAAATGTCCTTTTGCGTCCCTTTTGATGACATTTTGGATATGTGTCTATAACGGGATGAAAATTATCTCCTTCAATGCTTGTTCTATTGTTCACACCCATTGTTACTCCTTCTTTGAGTTCTATTCCCATGTTATTATTTGCAAGAACATATTTTGGGATTATATCCTCTGGTTTCATATCAAATACTATATGAGCATCCTCTGGTGTCATATCAAATATTGACATAGAGCTCCGCACAGAAGAGAGCTGAAAAGGCATCCCAACTAGAGGTTCAAATTGAACCATGTGTTCATTGGTAGAGTTGGTTGGTGTCTTATCACATACATGAATCAAAGAAACCCCACCACATGAATGAGACATCTCCTCTAATTCACTCTCTATAACAAAACCATTATCTTTTCCAAATGAACCCATACGATCAACAACATGGATTGACTCCCTAGGAACGAGCATTAGAGGAAATTTCAACTCAAAATGGGCCTTTTAACCTTAATTCAAATTCCATGTCATCATGTGTTAGCCAATGACATTGCTTTAAATTTGAAATACCGCATAGGTCTTAAACAAATTTTTAGTATAAATTTGGGGATAGGTATGATAAAAAAAACTACTTTTTTTGTTCGTATTTTTGAGATATCTCCCTGTATTTTTACTCAAATTTCGATCGAGAGAGCTCCTTGGATGCGAAATTAAATTCTGCATCCAACAAGTACCCACACGGCATACTTTTGACAGATCTGGCTACCCCAAAAACAAGAAATACCTGAAAAAATGTGATGATGATGTCATCATCATGTTTTTTTAGATATTTCTTGTTTTTGGGGTAGAGGGATCCATCAAAAGTATGTTGAGTGGGTACTCGTTGGATGCAGAATTTGATACCGCATCCAACGAGCTCTCTCGATCAAAATTTGAGTAAAATCACAGGGAGATATGTCGAAAATACAAACAAAAAAAGTAATTTTTTTCTTTTCTTCCTCCAAAATTAATAAATATTATTCTATTATTTTTCTTAGGAGGCCCATTTTGGGTTGAAATTTCCTCTAATTTGAATATGTACTTCATCAACAAATGGTTCAAAGCCTCTCATTTGTTCTCCTCCACTGTTTTTATGTGCCCCCATTTTTGACATATTATCTAAAAATGTATATATGACTTTGTCAGTTGAATTCATCGAGGATGTTCCCTCCATATTGATGGAATTTATCACCCTCTCAAACCCTTCGCTGGAGGATACAAATTTTTTCCTTGGTTGGGAACAATTTTCTTCATTCCTCTGTTATAAGGAAATCATGTAAATATAATGTTAATTCCTCAAACAATAAACGATATATTAATGATCTATTATTAAAAAAGTATAAACAACAATGAATACAATCTTACAAGAGGGGACTCATTGAACATCACACTGAGCATATTCCAATTATTCTTTGTTATTATATTTTTACGTAAATCATTCTTGATCTTCTCTCTTAAATCCATTGATTGAGCATCAAAAATAGAAACACGTTCTTTTATTTGATCCAAGACTTCAATACTTAGGTCTAGCATAGATTTCACACCTTGCTTGTAAAACACACATATATATTATCTCATAAACAAGGTAGTGAAAAAATAAAATAAATTGATATAGAATTATTTGTACCTCCTTTCTAATATCAACTCAAATTACAACATTCTCTGTTCTATTTCTCTTCTTCTTCATTTGGTATTCTATATTGTAATTTTTTCGATCTCGTTCTTTTTTTACAAACAACTTAAACTAACTCTATAGTTTGGTCCCTACGGTGCACAAACACGTAATGTTATTGGATCCCATGAATGGACCTTTATCATGTGGTTGTTAACATCATGAAACCTACTGTGGCATAGACCATTACATTCGGGGGCCAAACAGTAGAAGTAGTTACGACCTTCATCACCTTTTACCTCCTTATAAGTTGCATCCTCCTACAATTGGAAAATATATTATGCAAACATTTTTATGAGAAATGAGGAGTCTTCACATTAATGTACATTGACATACATGACATACTTGTATTACAACCATTGTCTTATGATGCATGCTCTTTTAGGAAAAAAATAGGGTAACCATATAAAGAACCTTGAACAAATTTCATGGAAAACGAGTATATTAATGATAATATCAAATTAGTGATTGTATATATAGATATTTCATAAGTACATATAAAAATATAATATACTATGTCTAGGAGCCATCAAAATAAACATGTTGCTCATTGGATAGAAATTACATCTATTTCTTCCTATTTTTTATAGCCCTAATTTAATTGCACATATGTTTACTATCCTTTAGTCTTTTACACCCTTAATTTTATTGCACCTATGTTTGATTATAACATCAAGATTGAAATGGATTATAACATTTATAAGGAATATTATATATATGTCCATTGGGAGTAGCTCGGGTGGTTGGGAGATTTGGTTATTGCGCTCCCCACTCGGGTTCGAATCTTGTTGGGGACGTTTTCTCCTTGGGAGCCCTTGTATGTAATGAAATATTAGGCCGATGATCCATTTATCGTGATTAATGATGCCCAAGTTCATGTATAATTTCCTAGCGAGTATAAGATATTTTTCCGAGTGGATGTAGCCATGGTGTAAAATTGGGCTTCCATGGTGAACCACTTTAAAAAAAAATAAACAAAAAAAGAATATATATATATATATATATAGAGAGAGAGAGAGAGAGAGAGAGAGAGAGAGAGAGAGAGAGAATCATTAATATTAATACAATAATTTTAGGTTTAATGAAAACCAAAATTTGACATAATCATCAGATGAATATGCATTATAACATCAAAACTGACATGGATTATAACATTTTAAGGAAGAATAATAATATTGAAATAATCATTAACATCAATATGAATTGAAAAATGAATGACATTGTATATTAGTAATGAAATAATCATCAAGACCAACATGAGTTATAGTATCAATATTAATATGATAATTTCAGGTTTAATGAAAAGCAAAACTTGACATAATCATCACATCAATACACATTATAGCATCAAGATTGACATGGATTATAACATTTCCAAGAAAGAGAAAAAAATATTGAAATAATCATTAACATCATTATGAATTGAAAAATGAATGACATTGTATATTAGTAATGACAATACGTAATAAGGAATGAGAAAAAAATCACATTGAAATAATCATAGAGACTAGCATCAACCTTAATATGATAATTTCAATTTTAAACATTTACTAAATTCTAAAAAGATCATTAATATCAGTAAGAATTTTAAAATTAGATAACATTATAATTCATGCCAACAATAATATGAATTATAAAATTTCAAGGTTAATGAATTAAAACATTAACATTACTATGATACTTTAAATTTTAAACATTTACTAAAGAATATTGAAATAACCATTAACATCAATATAAAACCATGAACATTTTTGCAAGTGACTATATATAAAAAAATAAACATAAGTGTGTTTCATAAAGATATATAACAATAGCTTCTAATATACGATTTTAAAAAAGACAACTAAAAAACATATGATGGCCATTGAATAGAAATTACATCTCTTTCTTCCTATTTTTCACACCCCTAATTTTCTTGCACCTAAGTTTACTATCCTTTAGGATTTTGTTTTCAACACCGTGGAGGCAATTTTTAGCCAATATACGGGTTGGCTCATATTTGAGGTCACCCTCCAACTTGTCATAAACCACACCAAAAATTGAAGATCTATGACCATATATTGTACGAAAACCAAAAACAAAAAATTGTTTGGTGATTGACAACATTGAAGTTTTTAGCAATTTCTTCCTCAACTATTGGTTAGATAAATTTCCTCGATGAGCATGAATAACATGAATCTAAAAACATTTTCTAAGACATGGTTTGTCAATTCAATATCTTATTCCAACTATAACGTTTGACGTAGGTGTTTCCATCTAAGTGATGTTATCTGAAACAAAAACAAAGATTGTAAGTTGATATCTTATTCTAAAGTGTATTAATCTGTATAAAACATATAATAATACAAAATTTGAATTCTATATTACCATTAAAAAACTAATAATGTACACTTTTTTAAAACGAGTATTGTTATACGATAAATATATTAGTGCTATAACTTTTACACAATGTAATTATTGTATATACACACTCTAATATTTTTATTGTAAAATGATAGTTGTTTAAAATAGAGTATACATTGTTAGTTTTATAATGGTATTATAGAATTTAAGACTTGTATTATTATATATTATATATATAATAATAGAAAAATAAAATGTATATGTTATTTAATTTAGTATTGGTTTGTTGAGATCAATGATATCTCCTTTGTCAGCCTAACATCCAATGAGGGATGTGCAAGGGGGGCCTCACCAATAGATGAAAGAACATGGCCCTTGACTTCTGACATCAAGACATATCTCACCCATTCAAGTATTGAATATATATTACACGATAATCATCAATATCGATATAAAATTTGAATCACAATACTACATGAAGAATGAAAACAAATACTAATATGGATGAAAAAATGAAAGAGATTGTGTATGGAAATACAACTACAAGTAATGAGAAAAAATATTGCAATAATCATCAACATCAATATGAGTTAAAACATCAATATTGATATGAATCACGACTATACTAAGAAGTAGTGAGAAAAGTGATTATTGAAATAATCATTACCATCAATATGAATGAAATAATGAAAGAGATTATATATAAATTATAACAATACCACCATAAGGAATGCAAAACCTTGAAATAATCATTAAGAACAATATGAGTTATAACATCAATATCAATATGATGATTTACATTTTAACGATTTTTTTTTAGCATAATCATCACATCCATATATGAGCTATAACGTTAACATTAACATGAATTATAAAATTTCTAATGAAGAGAGAAAAAATATTGAATTAATCATTGGCATCAATATGAATTAAAAAAATAATGATATTGAATATAAGTTACGACAATGAGAAAATAAACTCATTGAAATAATCATCATGATAGATGAGTTATAACATCAAAATTAACATGATAATTTCATAGTTTAACAAAAAAAACTCTTGAAAAATCATCACATCATTGTTTTATAACATCAACATTTATATGAACTAAAACATTTCTATGAAATGCAAAAATAATGATTGAAATAGTCATCAACATCGATATAAAAAAATGAAAGAGATTGTATATAAGTTATGACTATACCACTATAATGATTAACATCAATATGAATTAAAATACAAAGAGATTGGATACAACAAAACTTGAAATAATTATATAATCTCACCTTAAATAATGAGAAAAAATAAACCTTGAAATAATCATGAAAACCAACATAATTTATAACATCAATAATAATATGATAATTTGAAGTTAACGAAAAAAATATTGAAATAATCATCACATTAATATGAGTTATAACATTGGCATTGACATAAATTCTAACATTTCAAAAAAAAGAGAAAAAAAATTGAAATAATAATTAACATCAATATGAATTAAAGAAATAAAAGATAATGTATATAAGTTATGACAACACCATCATAAAAAATAAAGAATGCAAAAAGAAAACTTATTGAAATAATTATCAAGATCAATATGAGTTATAACATCAACATTCATATATTATAATTTCATAATTCAATGAAAAAAATTTTAACATAATGATCACATCACCATGAGTTATAATATCAACATTGATATTAATTATAAAATTCCTAAAAAATGAGAAAAAAATATTGAAATAATCATTAACATCAATATGAATTCTAAAATGAAAAAGATTGTATAAAAATTATGACAATAGCATTGTAAAGAATGAAAAAATGATATAAATTAGAACATTTTTAAAGAAATCATCAAATCAATATACCATCAAGATCAATACAAGTTAAAACAACAACATTAATGTGATAATTTCAATTTTTAATCATTTACTAAACAATATTGAAATATGGAAGATGTAACTGGTGTAGTCTAAATATGAATAAAGTTTTATAAAAGACAAGAAAACAATTAAATTAAAAAATTAGAATCATAACAATAATAAAAATTCAACTAAGAAATTCATAACTACTAATTCCCGAATGTATTAAAAATTTATCTAAATTATTTCTAAAAGTTGTTGACAATTTCTATTTTCATAAAATTACAATGAATTCAATAAAAAGAAAGGAAGGTAAAATCAAACAAGCATTGGCGAAAGGTTATAGCTTCCAGGTCAATGTCTAAAGGCTATTTCACAAGTACATGCCACATGGGCCAAATAATCAAAGTCATTTAATAAACATAAAGTCGAAATCCTCTTTAAGTTTAAAGAGGAAAGGAAATAATCATTTCCAAACATTTAATTACTAATCTTTCCTTTTAAATGGGGAACAAATAAGTTTTCAATAAAACTTATTTAAAATATGCAATTTTTTCTTACTAGTGTCCATAAATTATTTTTATATTCCATAGATGAACACTTTCCAACAAAAATAACAAGGAAACATTCTTCTCCTCGCTATTTTAAATATCTTTCAAAAGTATTCGAGCTTACATCATTGAAAACATAAATATATTTGCCTAATGGAAGAGGCTTTCCAGTTTTTATCTGTTTCCATACATCATAAATAATAATCTAATCTATCTCGTTTAGAACATGAAGTGCACTAAGAGAAATACATTAACATATCCAATGTTTCCAATGAGAGCCTTGATCCATAACCATTAAAGTATAAATAATAATTTGTATCTTTAATAGAAACTAGACTCATAAAATGTAAAAATGTTAACTTGCACTATATTTCCAACAATTTAAAAAAACGTTCTTAAAAATCTTCTATGAAGTAAATATTCATCATAGCCTACAAGGTTTACATGAATAACTTACAGAGTTAACCAAAATTTTAATGCACCATCTAACGTTAATATTACTTTGTATTAAACCACCAATAATAAGTCTAGCTTGAATTTAAGATAAATTATGATAATTCATATTCGTAATGAATAATGTGAAAGAGGTAGATATCATTATTCTAATCTATACTCAACCATTTTTTTTTATTAATTGTGAAATTAACATAGTATTATTATTTCATTTTAATTTCAAATATCTTAAATAATTAAAACTTGATACAATTAATCAAATATCTATTTAATAACAAGTATCTATCATTTTTTAGAAAAAAAAACTTTTATCAATATTAAATTGAAGTAAAGTGAATTATGCAAGATAAAACCTAAAATCTAATAATGTTAAAGCATAGTGTATTTACAACAAATTTAAAATAAGAAAATGTTCTAAAAGAGGAGCGTACATAAAAAAAAAACCTCTACATTTTGCAAATATAAAAGAAGTTTTTTTTTGTGTGTAGTTATGTCTTTTCATGTTAACTTGATATGAGAATATGAGAAAAGGTACATTTATACTCTTTAGGAGAAAGGACGCTCTTCAAATTAGACTGTATTTTTTTAATACTTAAAATATTTAATATCTAGTAAACATTATTATAATTTATTTATCTTTTTAATGAAAATATCACTATAACTCATTGGTTGTTTTTAAAAATATTTGATAAACATACACACCATCTTAGATTTTAAAAAAATGTCATGTTTTACTTAAAAAAAACAATGTATGATGTGTGTTTTTTTTAATAAAACTGTAATTATTTTAAAAAAGAAACATCATATTATATAATATAATAATGAGTCTTAGTTTTATAAAATAAAATGAAAATGTATGATGTGTTTTTTTCAATGAAACTGTAATTATTTTAAAAAACATCATATGATATAATATAATAGTGGGTTTTAGTTTTATGAAATAAAACTACGAAAAACTATGTTATATAAAAAACATCATATTATATAATATAATAGTGGGTCTTAGTTTTATGAAATAAAACTACGAAACAATATGTTATATAATAATTGTTGTTTTTTTATATGTATGTTTTTGTTATATTTAGTTGTGAAATATGAATTAATTAATAATAAAACATTTTTATTAATTATTAATACCCAAAAGATTGATCTATTGGGTGGTTACAATATTTTTATTAAATATTAACAATTAAAATAACATAATTTATTAATGTCAATTTTTATTAGGGCTCATTCGATTAAGGTGTAGGTCTTATCAGCAAGATGACCCTAGTAGGGGTGAACCAGTTAAGAGGAGACACCCCAAATCCAACCAAGTTGATTGTTGGTGTGGTCTAGGTTGAGTGCGATCCCCACGCAATTTTAACAGAATAGGTGCCTGTAGGTCATGGTTTATCATACCAAAGCCCACTCCTACAAACTGAGGGAGTTTCAATAAAACAAAAGAAATCCAACCCATATAGTCTAGAATAAATGGTGATTGAGTGTATTATTAAGATGCATTTTTCATGAGATTGAGAACCTTAAAGAAAAAAACATAAATCTATAAACAATTCTAATAACACAAATCTAATGATAAATAATTTTTTATTTATTATTAACCGTTATAATATCATAAATCTAAAATTAAATTTTAATGTAATATAGTTTTAGGACTAAAATTATCATTAAAGGATTTGAATTAAAATATGTAAAATTAATTTTCAACAAATTATATATATATATAACATTTTAAAATGGAAATCTTACGCTAAGTGATAGATATGAAGCATGATGGACTAGAATTGCCATGAATCGAAAAATTAAAGTTAACATATATGCCATTAACCAATTTTTTTTAATTATATAATAAAATAAAGCTAAGCTAATTTAAAAGACACTATGGTATGGTACATTCTCTTACATAGAGTTCTTTTTTTCTCTACTATGTTATCCTTATACCCTTTTCGGTGGTTACTTTCCTATGAAACATCAAATCACTACAATAAAAGTTGAACCCATTTCCTTCTTGTCATCTAAGGTTTTGATGCCCTTTCGTAGTTATTATAGTTAGGGATTCGGATTCTCTTATGCTTATAGAAGTACTAATGGATTCTCATGCATTACTAATTCTACATGGGTAAATCATATGGGTAAATCATAGTAAGATTGCATGGTTACCACATGAACCCAAGGGGAATAATTGGACCATCTTGATCTAGTTATTCAAGCTAGGTCCATGTGGTAGCGACACCATCTTATGGATCCATGTAGTAGCCATCCCATCTTAATATATTTCATTGCAAATTGAAGCGATTTCATTTAGGAATATTTTGCTTAAGGTTAGAGGCCCCAAAATTTAACTTATTTCACCACATTGAACCAAAGGAATTTTAGTTCCATTCTATTGAACATATTTATGCTACTGTTCACGGTATTTGATACACAATTGAAAAAGAATTAATGTAGGAATGAAACACAATCATAGGGGTATGCCAATATAGTAGTAAGATGTGATTGTTGTGGACACTACATAGATAAAAACACAAACTAATCGAGGCCAACAAGGCATGACTCTAAAACCTAGATTGGAGATTTTAGTACTAGAGTGCAAGAGGATAATCATCATCTAGCATCTAAACTTAAAAAATAATTTGGTATAGGGAATGCTTTAGGGCGAAAACACAAAGGTGCGATACAATTTTTTGAGAATGGGGTGTTTTTGGGTTATAATTTCCAATTTCTCAGCCGAGACAAAAGTTAGCATTTTTTCTCAGCCGAGAGTTGTAATAGTTTTCTACCAAGAGTTTAACTAAGGTTAACATTTTTTCAACTGATATTTTAGGTATGGTTAGAAAAATTTTCAACCGAGAATAATTAAATTTCTCATCCGAGAGTATGTCCAAATTGTTGGTATGAAACTTTCGAACACATCTCTTAGCCGAGAGTTTAGATTCCTTTTAATCTCTCGCCCGAGAGTTTAGTTTTTATATAAACCACAGA
Organism: Pseudotsuga menziesii; assembly: GCA_001517045.1. Taxonomy (NCBI): domain Eukaryota; kingdom Viridiplantae; phylum Streptophyta; class Pinopsida; order Pinales; family Pinaceae; genus Pseudotsuga; species Pseudotsuga menziesii. The sequence goes on along the minus strand of LPNX010384301.1, from coordinate 44,236 downwards.
CCGACCCCACTAGTCTGTGTCTGTCGTTGTTGAAACCCTTGGCGAGGCACACGTCGAACATACTTTTGAAACCTTGTTCCTTGCATGCGTCCATCGTCGCTTCCCAGTAAAATGTTGTTCTGTGCATCCAAAAGATGTTGGTTGTCTCACTCCGTCACTAAGTTGGCCATCCATCTATGAGGAGACACAGTTTTTGTTGGCCATCGATCAAAACCCTGTTCCTTACATGCATCCATCGTTACTTCCCGGTAAAATGTTTTTCTCTACATCCGAAGGAAGTTGGTCATCTCACTCTATCACTAAGTTGGCCATCCATCTGTGAGGCGACACAGTTTTTGTTGGCTATCCATTGAATAGAGTCTGTGAGGCGATGGAATACGCATAATCTTCATGTCTCAGGATTTAGGGATGATACATGGGGTTAAACAAGGCTATCGAAGGTTATAGAGAACCCAACCTCGTATAATATAATTGGAATGCTAATATAGGGGAAGTTTGAGATGTTCAAATATAGGCTTGATAAGAATTTCATGAAATCAAAGGAAATTTTCAAATAGAGGTTTGAATTTGCATGCATAGACATATCCTGAGAGTATTTCTCATAGGTAAGGGTGCATGGTGGGCTTGGTTTTTTTTTTCAACTTGATTTTTCTCAAGGATTTTTTATTGGTCACATCCATATGATGTAGGGTTCTTTTATGAAGCAACATTTTGATGGCAACCAAAAATCTGAGCATAGGCTTTGATTCATTTTTTTTTCAAACCTCTAGGTAATATAAGAGATTTAAATGATGGTAATAATAAACATGCAAGCCTTTCTTTTTCTTCTTTGTTTGTTAAGAAAAAATAAATTTTCTATCCTAGAAAGATGAAACCCTTGCTTTCATTATATATACAAAAACAATTCTATCATAGAAAGAAGAAACCATTTCTTTTATTGTATATCCTTTTTGTATATTTTGGAAAAAAAAGCCACCATGTATGCTTTTCAGCAACCAAATCCTTAGAATCTACAAATACTCTTTTGCTATAGATTCTACAACCTTTTGTTTAATTAGTATTTGATTTAGTTAACTTACAAAACTATATGCATGTGGATTTTTAAAAATTTTGAAAGCCAGATGAAGAAAACATCATCAACCATTAATGTTTGAAATTAATAGGAATTTATTTAGCAATGGTTTTATACTTTACCCTTGTCTAACAAAACTAATGTTTTTTTCTTGTTTTCTTTCTTATATCACTATGTAACTTCTGTATGTGAATTTTCATATTCATTAAGAACACACTTATGAAGTGAAACCATGTTCCTTGCATCCATCCTCCCTTCCTGGTAAAACGTTGTTCTGTTCTTTTAATCCGCCGGGTTTGAATGAGCTCCATATCCGTCGGAAGGAAGTTGGTCGTCTCACTCCGTCACTAAGTTGGCGATCCGTCTGTCCATCGATAAATGAATATCTTGTAAGATGGGGCATTTTTTGTTGGGGTTTTTCTTGTGCCAATGGAACAAAGTTTGTGAGGTGACACTCCTAAAACCCCATTAGCACATTTCATGCAGGGAATATCAATACCCTTGATTTACCTACAAACATAGCCCCCTTTAAAAATGAACATATTTTTTGGAAAATGTTGCACCGATCAAAGCTACTCACTAAAGCATTTTAAAGTATTTTTCATGAATGCCATTATGTTACATGCATTTTCAACATGGGAATTTTTTTCTCCATGTTTTGGTTTATTCATCCACTGTAGCATATAGTTCTTCCCTCCTTAAATTGAGAGAACTGTTATTTTGAGTAACTTTTATCACTGGGAGACATCCTACATCCTAGGAGGTGAGGATAAATCATTGTAGATGTATGTGAGGAGAAAGTATTGCATCTTTCCTAAAATGGGAAATTTTAATATGAAAACTCCATGATTAGTACTTGTTAATGTTTTGAGGCATTTTTTCTAGTTTATAGATTTGGAAAGATGATTTCTATCTGCAATACTTATTAACTTAAATAAGTATCAAACCTTGTTATAGTTACACACAAGCCATGTGTGAATTCTCTTCCAAGCATCCAATCTATAGCTTTGATTGCATGCTAGTGGAAATATTGTAAAGAGGTTGATACATTTTTAAATAAGAAATAAATGTAGTCATAGGAAAATACCAAAAAAATGTAAGGTGTTAAAATCTCAGAAATAAAGTTGTTTGAAAGTGATCAATACATAAAGTTGTATAAAGCATAGATAATTTTGGAGCCTTGGAGACTTGTTCGATCATCCTTAGTAGCTACTCACTGTTGAATGGTTGCTCTAATTTGATTGTGGTATTATGACATTTTTTTCACAAACTTTATTTATTCTTTAACAATCCTATAACATTATATTGAACTATAGCTCCCATTCCTCTTTAGTATCCTTGATATCTTGAATAAGGTTCAAGTTTCTACCAAAATGCATTGGCAAATTTGGATGTGTGAGTGGATACACATCATAGGGTTATCCCTTTTATGAACTGATAAGTGGATGGATTTTGAATTGGAAGGTAGTAAATTCCATACCTAACATATGTTTATATAAGTATGGATTTGATGCATTGAGGTAAAGACTATCTATATCTAGGTAAAGATGGAGTACACTTTTTTAATAGGTCCAATCTCGTGCCTCAATAAAATATATGCTATTTTTATGGCGATAATATATTTATTTGATTGTTGAAATTATGTTTAGGAAACTCTAGGATCTTTAATTCAAAAAAACAGAGTGGATCCTTTCCATATTTCACTATAGGTATAGTTAGGTGTTCAATCTCTGTAGATGGAGGAGTTCAACATTTACTTTGCATGATAGACCTAGATAGCACCAAAGTGTTCCGAAATTATACTTAGAACAAGAATTTATAGTATAAAGTTTTCTCATATCAAAATAATGGGTTCTAATTATGTTTGAAATCCTTGTGTTTTCCATCAAAACATGTTATCAATTGGTTATTTCTTAAATATTTTATCCTCCTTTGGTTTGGGTTTTGTACTTCCAAAAAGTTTAGGCTTTAGTGGTCTTCAAATATTTTGAGCTCATACGTATTCATTATCAAGTGTTGAGCATGTGCTGGTAGTCTTGCGAAAATGGTAAATCAACTTTTAGATGGGGGTCACATTTCATATGTTGATGAAGCTATGGAATTTAGAGGTCATTTGGATTTGAATACAAAATTATGATATTATGTCCTATTCTAGTGGGATTTCTTAGATGTTTGGAAATCACGTGTCACATATGTTGTAGAATTGATGCACCCTCCATTAAGCTATTGACCTAAATTTGAAGGATCTAGGATCTGTCCTTTATGAGTCCAAAGTATTAAATAAATGTTGCACTTCACATTACAATAGATACAAATTAAAAAAAATTACTAGGTTTTTTATTAGTTCAGGTCGAGGGATGGTGTTGGTATGGTTAGGATATTCGAGAAACTAAGTTTAGTGAATGTTGAAGCTAAACTTCTTGATCTTCCCAAAGAAGAAAAAATGAAGTCTCTTTTTTTTAAATGGCATGTAGATCCAATTGACGAGATTCATAATATGGAGTATCATGGGGTTCTAAAAGTGTTAGTTATGTTTGTTGATGACCAAACTTAAATAAAAACTATGCATGGATTTATTGTATTGGAAAAGTGGAGCATTGAGCCGCTTGTTTAACAATTTAGAAAAAGTCCATCATGTTTTTTTATTTATTTTGATAATTTATAGAGCTCTAAGTACTAATAAGGATATCCTATTTTTTTCGATAAGTAAGTACCCACTTGATTTTGAAGCGATTATTTTCAAATTTATCGCTAGTAAAGGTAAATATTTAACTCATGTTAGGATAAGATCAGTTCTTGGGACCCACCCCCCAGTATTTGATCCCCTCATAGGGGTAGTCCTTCATCTGATTTGGTAGTCAATCCCAATGAGTAAATAACTATGTCTGGAACACATTTCTCACTACACCACCTCCCATTCACTTCAATAATTATCCCCACCGATGCATACTCAACTCAGTCGGGCATTCGTAATCCATACATGGGGTCACATAGTCAAAATATTATCAAATAAGAAGTAACATAATAGAGTCCCAAATGAAAAGTTTCCTCCTATCATCCTACAACAATAGGTCAATTATCTCTGCATGGTTGTTAGTAATATATGGGCCCATCCATGATATTCCCTAGCTAGTAACTCTCTACGAGCAACATCATACCTCTTAAGATCCTGTGAGGGGCATGTGTCCCCTTTATCTACACCACTACAACTTCTATGGATCGTATCTCTAGCCTTAAACCCACTATCTAGATTGTACCATCCTTTAACTTAGCACATATATGTTCCATGGGTCTATATGAACTCCAGGTAAATGACTGGAATACCATGAAAAATTTTACATACTTTATACTAAGAGACGATTTAATGGTTCTTGGGTGGAATGACATTTGTTGCATATCATAGAAACAAAATAGTTCACTGCAATTCTCAAAATATTGGTTGTATGCCAAAATCCTTTGTCGACGTTAAAAGTACAGTTTGCCTAGGTAGGTTGAAGTTCCTGGTGTATCTTTCTCTATTTTTCCGTTGAGGGAAATTTGTGTTTGTCTTTGTTTCATATTTTGGGAACAAGCTTGAAGTGCATTTGGGTACTTCCTTTCTGAGTCTGGTACACATAGTTCACCTACTTTGTCCATTTTTTTTCTTCTTTGAAAGGTTGATGAGACTCGAGGATTGGAAAGTCCTATGTATTGTCATGTCCTTTCATGTAATGCTTAAATTTACTAGCATGCATAATTATAGATCGTCTGAGCCTCTACCCACCTTCCCTGACTACATCTCATCAAACTATCTGCCTCCTGTTGAACCATTGAGTTTTCCAATTAGATGTGGTAGAATAAAATTTATGTGTATTTTATATTGTAATAGTATGTTGTAATTTTTGCCATTAGCCTTTTCTCCATATTTACACATTCTTGGATTGTTGTACTTTCTCCCTATGTGAGAGGCATAAGACAATTTGTTTGTTTTTCCATCTTTCAATCCATTCAAATTTAAGGCTGCATGTAATATGTTGCACATATTTTCTTGCATGACTACTTGTGTATCATCTAAGACTCTACCTACTTTTCATGTTTGTGGCTCATAAATCTATATGCTTCCTTCTAGGCCCTTGAGATTTATGATTATTTGTGCCTCAATAATATTACTACCTGCTTCATCTTCTTGAAGTTTGTCGGGCTTTTTGTCATCACATTTTTTTCGAGGTTTGCACATATGTGAATTGTTAGACTTTCTCCCTACCTGTGGAGCATATGAAAATTTGTTTGATGTGATAGCTTCTGAGTAATTGAACTCTATGGCTTCCTGTAGTTCTTTGTATACATTTTCTTGCATGCCTACTAGTAGAAAATTTTAGCCTCCGCATGCTTTTCCAGCTTGCATCTAATCAATCTATTTTCTTCCTTCAAGACCATTAAACACTGTGAGTACTTGTGGTATGAAATAATTTCCTCCTGCTTCATCTTGTTGATTTTTGTGTCTCGTCAAACAATTTACTTCCTTCTAGATAGCCGATCTCTCTTACTAAAGGTCCAATTGAATTTCTTCCCGCTTCATATTCATGTAATTTTTTGGGATTATTATCAATATATGATTCAATTGCATTTTTGCTTAGTTCTTGATCGGTATACATTTGGGTCACTCTCCAGGTGCATTCCCATTCTTTTGTTTCCCGTTCTTTCATTCTCTTTCTATCCTTGATTCCTCTACCTCCTTGATTATTTTACCTTCGATATCAAGTTTGAAACCCTTGAGTAATTCCATTTCTTTAGCTTGATAGTGACTGTTAATTTACTATTTTTTTATGAGTCTGGTTGATATAGGTAAGTTTTTGTGTTCTTACATAATATTGGCTTCCCCTTTACTCCCATGGGATGATAATTGTAAGGTGACAGATTGACGCATAAGTATAAATAGGAAGGTCCGAATGTTCTTAAATGACCAAATCTTTACAATATTTTTGTTCTTTGTAATTAATCACCTAAATTTGTGATGTCGCCTCTCCTAATTCGTTATTGCTAGGTTTCTCCTCAAGGGACTCGCCACCCCTTGACGATAGTGTCCCTAACACCTAATCCTTAGGAGCAGTGTTGAGGACCTAAGGATTGTATCATTTGTTTGGATCTTTCCCTTATACAATGATGACAAAATATATAAAACAATGTACCTTCAGAGAGAGAAAATTTTACTGGTTTTGTTGATCCCTAAAGGAGTCATTTGTCCACATTTTATGGTTCACCTTATCATGTGAGTATGTGGGTTGTTGTGACCCTCTTGGTTGACATTTGGTCCTTTACCTTACTTGGTCCTAGCACTGTTACTTGTATGTACCTTTGATTATGACGACTCCTACTTTATGGATTTTATCCTAAGTGTATTTACCTTATGGTTTGATTAAAGGACCATTGGACCAATTATTGTTATGGTTACTTTATGTTTTATTAAAGGACCTTTGACCCACTTATGGTTTCTGGACTATTTACTTTATGTTGGACCTTTTACCTTTTGACCTTATTATAAAACCATTAACATTTATTGTATGGTCTAATATAATGACCTTTGGACCTTTCATTGTTTAACCTTTACACCTAAAGTATTTTATGATGATTTTTTATTTGTCTTACCTACCTTATATAAGACTAAGTTTTTCCTTAGTTGTATCATCATCAAGGGAAGTAACACTTTTGTCCACGAGTATTCTTCCCCTGTATTTTTTTTGTATCTTCCGGCTCGTGACTGCTGCTGACAATGAATCCTCCTTTAACATGACAGGTCTTCCTGGATCTTCCATTGTGACTACCAACTCCTACACCGTGACTATGTAAGCATCTGTGTGCTTCATGTGCATGAATATTTTGTTTTGTCCCACACGAACCTTCTTGCGTGAATGGGCTAGCTCCTTGTTTCTTCTCTACGATCCTTCCTTCTTTGTGACTCGCGTATCTTCTGTTGTAGTTGACCATGACTGGGAATGGGTCTCACCTTACTCATGCTCTACATGTTCTTCCTCTGAGTGGTCCACCTTGGTCATGCTCTATGTGTTCTTCCTCTGAGTGGCTCACCTTACTCACACTCTGCGTGTCTGTTTGTGTAATCTCCACCTGCATGCACTTCACCATCTGCATGACTGTACACTGTGAGCATGAACCCGCCTATGTATTTACACCAATGCTATCTCTATTACTCATGGTTGCTATCCTAGTGTGGTTTTATTTACACCTGCATGATTTCATTCCTTCTAAACGTGATCTACCTTCACTGGACTGTGTGTATAACTATGCTGCTAAATTGATTGAAGAACTATGTGTATAACTATGCTGCTAATTTGATTGAAGAAATTAGGTCTGTTTACTTCTACCTAAACTCTCTGTAAAGGTACACAATTTGTTTACCTAGATTGACTTGACCCTTCGGTGACAAGATCAAAATTAAAAGTATATGAGTATAATGCTGATCCAAATAATGGTTATGATTCTTTAGTAACATTATCTTCTATTTTTCTGTATATGGCATTTGTTGAAACATATCAGTGATCAAATTTAATGCAGTGACCAGCAGAGCGTTAAAATTAGACTAACTTTAACGCAGTGACCAACAGAGTATTAAAGTTGAAAGGGATGAAAATTATGTTTAATTTTAATGTAGATCAAATTTATTGAAATAAGTACTATTTTGAATTTAACCTTGTGTTGTTTATGCATTGAAGTATATTTATTTCTACTAAATATGAAAATAACCTTGAATTTCAACAACCCTAAGGGATAGTAAGTCACACACAACTAGTTTATTGCTATAAAAATTGGTGTCATTCCCTAAAGGGGTCATTTCTTGCATGTTTTCATTTCCACATTAACCTTGTTGTGGAAACACTACTGATACATAGAGTGACTATTGATCTCAATCATTGTCTTATGATTTTACAGATTTAACCTAATCCATTTTATTCTTAAGAAGGACACATGGATCGCTAGGAGAAATCGAGACAAGTTCGTAGTGGTACAAAAATTTATAGACTCCGTTCAGATGGTTGTATTGGACGCACCACAGGTCCACTATTAGGTGCATTCAAATGTTAAATTCAACATGTTTAAGTCTAGGTTACATATTTCAAATGTTTAATGTCAATACATATATCAAGTTATTTATGTTAAATTTGACATTTGTTTTAATTTCTACATAATATTCTTTTACACACTTTTATAAGATCTTGTCGTGCATAGGTAGTGGATTTGAACATGACAGGAACACATCTAATGGGTCTATTGGATACATGCCACCCATAGGTACATTCTAATGATATTTTTCATTTTTAGTACAAGTTAAATACAATTAACTTTTTTCAAAATGTTACATGCATATGACTTGGTTATTTTTGTGCACATGCATTCAGTGCCTTACTCTGTTGATACGCCTACCACAAGCAGGTGATCGTAAGATATACATGGTAAAGGTGAAATCTAAGATCATAAATCTCGTTTGACCTGTGTGTTTAATTTGTGAGACATTATTTTTTTTCTCTTACTTATAAGTGTTTTTCAATTTATTGTTGTTTACAGGGGCTAGTGAACATGCACAAAGGACACGTAAAGGTAATTTTTAATGTTATTTATATTTTTATAGTACAAGTTAAATGTCTTTGATTTCTTTAAAACATTACATGCATATGCCTTGATTATTTTTGTGCACATGCATTTAGTGCCTTACTTTGCCGATACGCCTACTAGAAGCAGGTCAACGAAAGATATACATGGTAAAGGAGAAATCTAAGTTCATAAATATTGTTTGACATGTGTGTTTGATTTTTGAGAAATTATGATATTTCTATTAATTATAAGTGTTTTCCAATTTATTGTTTTTTACAGGGGCTAGTGGATGGGCACGAAGGACACCCATAGGTAATGTTATAGTATATTTTTATAGTACAAGTTAAATGTCTTTAATTTCTTTAATATGCTACATGCATATGAATTGATTATTTTTGTGCACATGCATTCAATTCCTTATGTTGTAGATACTATTATCTCAGAGATCCCATTAGCAAAAGAAGAATGTTTACACAAATTCCCGTGGAAATTGAACCCAAGAGATAGAACAATTACACTCACAAAATTGCTAATTAAACATGCAAAATTAACACCAAAGGAGACTGAAATTGGAGCATAACACTAATCTGTACTGAGTAAGTGTACAATATCCAACCTTATGAAGTGATATGCTGCTTTAATATACAATTGCATGAAATATTCGAATGCATAAAGATTCCATTCAAAATAGTCAAAAAGCAGGCTTACCAAAACTAGTCAAATCCTCCATAGGTGCATAAATCAATTTCAAAATCTAGGTAGATGCTCAAAAATTGGATAAGTCAAGTGGGAAATCTAAAGAGGGATGGAAAGACAACTCATAAATTATTTTATTTGGAGAAAAGGAGGGAGGATGATGTGGGCAAAAAACAAGGCAGTTACAACTAGTCTAGCTTTTCCTTTGCCTTAAATCAGAAATAAAACAAGGAAGCTTTACAGAAAAAGCAGATATGCACTTTGGAGAATTTGGAATAAAGAAGACATGCTAAAATGGGTTTCCAGGATGTTTCCCAAGCACTCCATGACTCAGTTTTAGCATGTGTTGACTTCTAGGACATGTAGAAGGAAACTAGCATAGAGTGGAATCTAGGAAACTAGGTAATAAGACAAAAATGATTAAATTAATGTCTAAGGTAGGTAAATATGGGTTGATTATTATAAAACCACCCCTTAAGACTAACTTTATGAGTAAATATCAGAAAACTATAGGGCCTAGTAACAAGGCTTAGTCACCCTTTACATACTGCTTGTCCATACAACCAAGGAAAGAGGCAAAAACCTAGTGGGAAAATCCTCCCTTAAACATGGACAGGAAAACAAAATTTGGAAATATTGTCATCAATCATGATTCATAGCATGATCAACAATCCCCAACAGTGATTTGAGATTGCTGAATGTATTCTCACAAAACACTTTGGTGAAGATGTCTGCTACTTGTTCTGAAGATGCACAGAAGAGTAGATGAATGGTACCATCATGCAAAAGTTGTTTGATGTAGTGCATATGGATCTCAATGTGCTTGGTTCACTGTCTCTGAACTAGATCATTGCAGATTCGAATGGTGCTCTGATTATCACAGTAGATAATAGTTGAAAAATCTGATTCGAAGCCACATTCTCCAAGTATTCCCTGCAACCACAAACATCGATTTGTTGCATTTACAACTCCTCTATACTCTCCTTCTGTAGATGAGAGTGCCATCTGCTTCTTGCTTGACCAACTGATTGGTCCTTCTACAAGAATGAACACATATCCTGATGTAGAATTTCAATCTTTGTTGTCACCTTCCCAATCACTGTCAGTAAACCCAATCAAATCAAGATCAGATTTTGCTTTGTAGAATATCCCATGAGTTCTTGTTCCTTGAACAATGTTTAGGATCCATTTGGCTGCTCTCCAGTGGATCTCATGAGGCCGATCCACGTATCTCGAAGCCACACTAATTGCATAAGATATATTAGGTCGAGTGTGTATAAGATAAAGCAAACACCCAATCAATTTCCTATACAGTGTATTATTTACCATAGGAGAAGAACCTGCTTCTTCAAGCTTAACTCCTAAAAGGAAGGGAGTCTTGCTTGGCTTGCAATATTTCATGTTGAACTTTTTCAGCAAATCTAAGGCATACTTGCACTAATGTACTTTGATTCCATGTTGGGATTGAGCAATTTCGAGACCCAAGAATTGGCTCAACAATCCCAAATTTGTCATATAAAATGCATGGTTCATTGCATCCTTCAAGGAGGCAATCTCTTTCTTTGAACTTCCTATAATCAGAAGGTCATCCACATACGAGACAATAATCATCAAAGAACAATGAATCAGGTTCAAATAGACATTAGGATCAGACTTGCATCGAACAAAACTCAGTGATAGCAAAAGGCCATCAATCTTGGCATACCAAGCCCTGGGGGCTTGCTTGAGCCCATACAATGATTTCTTTAACCTGCACACTAAAGATGGATTAGAAACAAACCATTCAGGTTGCGGCATGTAAATCTCCTCAGTGAGATCTCCATTTAGGAAAGCACACTTCACATCCATGTGATGTACCTCCCACTGCTTCGAAGCTGCAATGGCTAAATCTAGCCTTATGGAGTCCATCTTTGCCACTGGTGCAAAGGTTTCATTGTAGTCAATAACATGTACTTGTGAGTATCCCTTGGATACCAATATTGCCTTATATTTCAAAGGTGATCCATCAGCAACAAACTTAGTCTTGGAAACCCAGTTACATTGAACTAGATTCCTCCCTGGGGGAAGATCAACCAGTTCCCAAGTGTTGTTCTTCTGGAGCGAGCTGAATTCTTCTTTCATGGATGTTTGCCATATTGGATCATGTGCTGCATATTCATATTTCTATGGATCTGATTCAACCATCAGATAGAACTTCTCAGCAAATCGAGGATCTTTCACACAAAGGGTACTCTCAAATTGAGATCTAGTCCTCCTAGTGTCATTAGGATTTCCAGCTAGTTCCCCAGCTACATGAATGGTATTTGCTGCCCATTTTGGTCTTGTAGGACTATTAGGATATGCAATCAAATAATAATTATCAGACATATTAGAATCAACAAACTCATTAGTCTCTTCACTTACAATCAATGGATCTGGTGGTGAAGAAGACTCTCCAACTTCAACTGCTACTAAAGGCTCTTCTTGGAGTTCAACACTTCTTTCAATGAAAGCTTTGTTAGTGCTAAAGTTTATCAGCTTGTACCCTTTTGAATCTTCAGAATACCCAACAAATAGGCACTCTTGGCTTTGGGGCTGCAAAGCCTTCCTCTTTTCTGTTGGAATTCTAGCCCAAGCCTTTGAGCCAAAAATCCTGAAATGGGTCACATCTAGCTTGTGCCCACTCCAAGATTTGAAAGGATTCATACCATAAAGATGCTTATGAGGCACCCTATTATGGATGTAGGATGCATAGTTTATAGCCTCTTCCCAAAACTTTGGTGGCATATTCTTAGCCTCCATCATGCAGGTTGCCATCTCCTTCAATGACCTGTTCTTTCTCTCAGCAACACCATTTTGTTGTGGTGTGTAAGGGATCGAATGCTGCATATGAATACCTGCATCTTTACAATATTGAATGAACTCATAATTGACATGCTCACCACCATTGTCAGATCCGAGGATCTTGATTTTCCTCCCAGACTGGTTTTCAACCAGGGCTTTAAAGACTTTGAAGAGGTCAAAAAATTCAGACTTATGCTTTAGGAAGTGAACCCAAAAATACCTGGAAAATTCATCTATAAAATTGAGTGCATATTTGGCTTGACTCATGGAAATATGAGGAAATGGACTGGCAATGTCACTATGGGTCAACACAAGAGGTGCAGAGGTTCTCTCATGACTAGCTCTCTCATACTTGTGCTTTGGGTGTTTTCCTAGGATACATCCTTGACAGACTCCCTTAGAAAACTTGATCTTTGGTAACCCTATGACCATATATTTTTCACTCAAATAAAAAATATACTTGTAGTTAATATGGCCAAATATTTCATGCCAAAGCTTGCTTTCCTCATTAGCATGAATCAGAAGAGCAGAGGGGTTTGAGTAGGGTAGAAAATGGGAAAACATGTATACCTTCGAAGTGTGATCAACAACACCTTTTTCTATGAATTTACAATTTGAAATCTCAGTGATTTCAACATCATCAAGGGATAATATGACCTTATTTGGAGACCCAATGTGAGTCATCTGATACACTGACAAGAGATTAGAGGCAAGACCTGGAACATACAACACATTATTGAACTTACCATGGTCAAGATCAATCCTCCCCTTCCCCAAACTGTTAGTGAGAGAGTCATCTCCCAAAACTATTGGTGGACCTTTTGACATGTCAAGAGAGGATAATGCCTCTTTTGTCGAAACCATATGTCTAGAAGCTCCAAAGTATATGATGAAGCTAGCTGAGCTTGATGTTCCAGCAACCAAGGCATGTACTCTCTCTCTGTCCACTGAATTTAATACTCCTTCCCTCTTCTTTGAGCAATCGAGAAGGGAGATATTATTCTTCTCCAGGAGTTGGGTCAACATGTCAATTTGCTTCTTCATACAAGAGCTCTCAGGATGATATCCCTTACTGCAGTATGCGCACTTACTCATTTCTCCTTTGTTCTTCTTCTTCTGGGAGTTCTTCTTGGAACCTTGGGGCTCCTCTTGAGACTTAGACTTGTCTCTCTTTTGCTCAGGTGGATTTTTAGCTTTTTTCTTTCTTTTTGAATCCACCCTTGAATCTCCAGCAACCAAAGCTTGGTCTTTGAAAGGTTTGATGGTGCCCATCATCACCAACTTATCTTGTTCTTGTGTGAGGGATTCCATGAACTCTGCAAGATTAGGCATCTTCCAGGCTCGAGCTGTCAACTTGGTCACATGGAAGGTCAAAACAAACACTGAATAGTCAAGGCCAAGCTTAGAGAGTATGGCCAAAACTAGTTGCTCTTCCTTCTTTTCTATCCCACATTGTTTCAACTGCAAAACAAGGGCCTTAAACTTGGAAAAGTAGAGTTGCAATGATTCGAAGCTACTGGGACTCAAGGAGATCAGCTCTTTCTCGATTTGATGTCCTCTCATATCATATGTCTTTCCAAAAATCTATACAAGCTTCTCCCACACTTCATTAGTTGATGTCAATCCATCAATATGGAAGAGGAGGTCTCTTGAAATGCTCAGACACAAAAGACCATAGGCCTCATCCCTCCTGTTGTGCCATTTGATTTTCTCTGCAGCTGCATTGGGCTCTGCCTCAGTTTCCATAGTCACCCTATAGAGACCTTTCGCTCTCAACAATATCTCCATCTCAACTTTCCACTCAAAGAAATTGAATGGAGTCAAGATGATCTTCTGAGATTGGTCCATAGCTCATAAACTGTGCCCTTCAGTCAGCCAAATATGCTCCCAGTCAATATGTCAAACCTGAAATAGCAATATGGAAGGAGATAAATCGATATACAAAGGATTTGATACCATGTGGAAATTGAACCCATCAGATAGAACAATTACACTCACAAAATTGTTAATCAAACATGCAAAATTAACACCAAAGGAGACTGAAATTGGAGCATAACACTAATATGTATTAAGTGTAAAATAGCCAACCTTATGAAGTAATACGATGTTTTAATATATAATTACATGACATATTCAAATGCATAAAGATGCCATTCAAAATAGTAAAAAATCAGGCTTACCAAAACTTGTCAAATCCCCCATAGGTGCATAAAGCAGTTTCCAAATCTAGGTAGATGCTCATGAATTGTCTAAGTCAAGTGGGAAAGATAAAGAGGGATGGAAATACAACTCATACATTATTTTATTTGGAGAAAAGGAGGGAGGATGATGTGGTAAAAAAACAAGGCAGTTGCAACTAGTCTAGCTTTTCCTTTGCCTTAAATCAGAAATAAAACAAGGCAGCTTTACAGAAAAAGTAGATATGCGCTTTCGAGAATATGGAATAAATAATACATGCTAAAATGGATTTCCAGGATGTTTCCCAAGTGATCCATGACTCAGTTTTAGCATGTGTTTCTAGGAAATGTAGAAGGAAACTAGCATAGAGTGGAATCTAGAAAACTAGGTAATAAGACAAAAATGATTAAATTAATGTCTAAGGTAGTTAACTATGGGTTTATTATTCTAACAATTTTGACCATAATTATTATTGGACATGAGTGTTTTATTTACGAAAATATATGCTATTTTCTTGAACTTACATGTGATTTCCAATTTATTGTTTTTTATAAGGGCTTCTACACATTCTGAGTATACTGATGGGATATAAGAGTTAGTTTCTAGTAGGCACAGTGTACATGCTGAGGCAGAGGCTCCACTAGGTATTTTTAATGAACACATTTTATTTAAATATGTATAATTTGATCGAAAAGTTATATATACATTCTAATACTTGCACATGCTTTACTTCTTACAGGGTGTGTTGCTCATGCTCCTAATCCATCTCATAATACAAGGAGAGGTCTTCGAGCGCGTGAGTATGAATGCAATGAAACCAATGAAACTCTATACACTCATCCTAAAGATGTTCTCGATGATATTCCTTGGGAAGACAAGATTGCAAATCTTACTGCGGAAGAGATGAGGGAGCAATCTGTGAGATTGCAGGGTGAACTAGAGAGTTCTACTATTTCTACCAGTTTTCAACAGAGTCTCCAGATCATGTTGCATAATATGAATAGTTTGATTGAGAGTTATGTTGGGGTTGGACCATCAACCCATATTTTTTTATGACATGATTTGTAGGAGGCGAATGGCGGTGATGGGTCACCACAAGTTTGAAGAAATAAACAACAATGTCACAAAAGAAATGGTCTTTTCATTATTTGAATTGCGGCCTAAAGACAAAAGTCGTCTAAATATTGCAAGATTCAATGATACAAATATTGCACCACATATTTATTTGAGGTTCCTCTCTGCATATGGGAAGTTCATAGATAACGATGAGGTCCCCCAATATTTTGTCAAGATGCTAATTGCATAGTTTCAGTTGCACATGGACCCTGACTATACAGATACAGGATCACCTTTCTACTATGCTGGAAAAGGACATACATATGAACATCCTGATTCACTACAAGATGTTGAATATAGTCAAATGTTTCTTGCTTAGTAGTTCCACAACCTAGAGTCCTTTCTTTTCTAGAGGAGTTTCAAATGACATCTGAAGTGGGAAGTAGGGTGAGGGAACATATAAAAGAGCATGTTATGGCTGCATTGGTAGGGGTAGAAATCGACTTAAATAATATGGCATATTAAACCAATATGGATGAAAACTCATTTGATGACTATTAAGATGATGCCTTGAGTTTTCTGAGTCGATCAAAGCTAGAGCAGTATGCAACATATTGTAGAGACATGTATAAGCATGTCAAGGCTCAAGAAAATCAACGCACAGATTTGGTACGTAAGTATGGTTTAATAATTGAACTCACAAAAGACACATTTACAGTATGAGCTAGAATGTACACATGTTACAAATTAAATGTTTTTTTGTATATATATATGTTTTTATTATCCAAATATGATGTCTATAAATTTATTGAAATTTATGCAGTATGCCTAATTTCTAAATGTTAATGAGTATGACTATGTTGAAGGTTCTGTCGTTGGTGAGGAAGAGACACATGTATCAATTATTATTTTTGATAACGTTTTATTAGTTTTGGTATATTTTGTCCCCGAATGTATACACACACACACAAACACACAAACACACATATATAAACTCCCATTTTGAATTTTTAGCCAACAAAAAATGAAGAGCTAATGGAAGTCATGTATGAAGGAAATGGTGAGCAATAGGGGAACGACAGTAGAAATTGAGGAGAGATTTGAGGGCATGATCTATACACCATACTGGATTCCTGATTAAAGTCATAAATAGTAAATTCTATGTTAATATTATGATATAGTGGTGCTGAAAATTGAAATGTTCCTTTCTGCATCCAAAGACTAAACTTTATGTATATATAGCTACTTTTCTCTCTAGATTTTGCAATGGTTTATCTTGATCCATGACTCGTGAGAACCTACACTGTTTTGTCTTAGAAGAAATTGAAAAATATGAGACCAATGTTTTCAATGGTAGCTTGGGAGAATGATTATTTTGTCTTGGATGGAAGAAGTGATTTGCATTGAACGATGATTTAGGGTTAAAGGTCAAAGGATGTACTAATTGCATTCATGCTCAATGTGTTGACAGTTTTTTATAATTCAGGATTCCTTTTTAAATGTTATAATTCCTCTTATTATAACACATTCATTCATTGGTGTTAATCCTTTTTTATTATGAACTTATAAAATTTAGAAAATGCCTTGTATATGTTTTTTTAGTTTGATCAATCATAATAATTATAGATGATTGTTTGTTATAATCATAAAAGTACAGTTTTCCTAGGTAAGTGGAAGTGTGCTAAAAGCTTAAAATGTACCACATTTTTTTATGTTCTCCATGTGGATTTGATGGGTTGATTCAATCACCAGACATCCTAAAATGGGGGTCCTACTTCCCAGTAGGTCTTATGGTGCTGGCGAATTCAATTCCTGAACCGATCGACTGACCAGTTATGTCAGGAACCAATCTTGAACTGGTCCATTCAGGACGGATTTGGGAAACTAGCCAATTCATCTCCCATCAGTTTGGATCAATTTTGGAAAAAACTGGCTTAGAACTAGTCAGTTTGGTTTGAATTAGTTGGCTCTGAATTTATAATAGTTGCTCTAACAACCTACTCTACGGGGTCACACTCTAATAAGGAGGTCCACTGTCAAGAACTGAGTGAAAATTCTAACACTCATTTGTTTCAAAACAATGCTCAACTTACCTCAACCAAAAAGCAAATTATGCTATATCCCTCTAAGAACAAACATGCTTGTGTTTCCCCTCAACCCAAGGATATGTAGGTGTCAACCCTTCTGTACATGTGTGTGAATAACACATAGTTAGTTTGGTTCTTCAGCAGGTAGGACATTTGCAGTTTTTATTCTTCCCACCACTGTAATCGAACAACATGTTCCACTCATATTTGACACTCTTACTTTATAAGATGTTTTTCTTGACCTTCTCCCGACATCCACATGGGTAAAGACTCAATCCAACACACACTATTATGTCCTAGGGTGTATTGTCAACAGAAATTGAGGATAATTTCCTCTTTAGCATGGAGGAAATAATGGTACTTAATTGTCGATCCTAGTGGACAAAGTCCAAATGGAAAACTTGTGTTATATTTCTAATGTTGTATTTTACATTTCACATATATCATTGTAAAGGTGATTTGGTCAAAGATGATAACTCGCCAAACAATTTATCTATCTGCACCTAACTCTCCATCTGCCTCAACCCACCACAATTTGGTACTCTTATATATATATGATGGAACATAGAGCTTATAGTAGTGTCACATGGATTGAGATTCAAACTCACCTAATACAATTTTGACTTGGATTGGCCCCCATAAGAGTTTTTTTGGATTGGTTGAGTCAAAATTGCAGTTGATAGAGCTTGACTAAGGAAACATGAGTCAAACTTGTGATCCCCTATTTAACTGGTGGTTTGAACTTGTACTCGCCCAAGAAACAGATAAATATCCTTTAAAAATTTTAAACAATGTTTTTTTTTCTCATTTTTGCAGTCAATGTGATTGAATATCCTTGTTTCTATAGTGATTGCAAGTGGCAAACATACCTAGATTTTTGCCGAATTCGAGACTTGGTTTATAGCATGTATATTTTGACATTCTCCTTTTGGTACCGACATTCTTTTTTCTTGTGTGTGAGTATTTTCAATATTGGATTACTATATTTATATATGGAGGCCTAGTCATAGAGCTGGCTAGACTGTGAGGGATGGGAGAGATATTATCCACAGTTGGCACACAACCCTATTGTACAGACATTATATAACGAACTTCCAAGTGTTCTGTTGACAATTTATGAGAAGAAAAGATACCCTGAAAATGATGGCTGGGAGTTTGATGTAGTTGATTTGGAGTTAGTAGATGAGGGTTGGGACTCCTCCAAAAACAGGAAGGATGATCTTCCCTTGATGTGGGTCTAATTCTGGTTTTGGCATAATCTAGTTTCTTTGTTGTTTAGTGTTATGTTGCAGATAAAAAAAAGCAACAATTGTTAGAGCACTTGGAAACATGTGGCATAACATCTCTAGATTAGACAATTGCTGTTGAGTCCTTTCTAGCATTTCCAGGTAGATATTTGAAGGTTGTTTCTATATTTCAAGCATAAAAAGGAAGGATGGAAAAGATATTAATGTTAAAATAGAATATTTTTTAGTTCCAAAGGAATCACCTCAGGAGGAAAAAAATAAATACCAAAAAGTGGACAAGGATAGATCAAGATAGATACTATTGATCAGAAAACAACAAATGACAGGGCATTGTTGAAGGCATATTGATATTTTGATTGTAACAGAGGTTGTTACAACAAGGTAGATGGTTTACGGATAATTTTACATAATTTGGGGTAATTCATTTCACACAAAGATGACAAGGATATCATGTCATGTACTCTATTTGAGTAATAAATCACCATATAATGAAAGGATTATTTAGATGAATTTAGTGAAGAAATTGGTTGTGGAACATTGAAATGTGGCTGTCAAACCTTAGATGATATTAATCTTAGTTAAGAGAAAGTATTTCACCCTGAAGTTCTTGGTCACCTTAATCAGGACAAGTGTTGATGTTCTTTGTGCCTTGTGACCCAATGGTGCCAAACTCATTTGAACTGGCTCGCTTCACTGTTCTATATTTAGAAAAACTATTAGTTCAAAGTGTAGCTTGCTGAATTTTTGTTGGATTTTATCATATTAAAATTTCATGATGGGTTCCAAACTCTTTTGAATTAGCTCGCTTCATTGTTCAGAGGTTATATTTAGCTCAACTATCAATTCAAAGTGTAGCTTGTTGAACTTGTTTTGGATTTTGCTAGATTAACCTTTGATGCTGGGAATTTACTGATTGATGTTTTTCAATAAATCATCAAATAAAGGACAAGTGGCAATCATTGTCCAAATCTAGCGAATAAACTTCAGCAAGATGAAATAACTAGAGATACCTTGCAGCATGTTCCAGTTTTTGTGGTAGGAATATTTCTCCTTTGTTATTTTTGGAAAAGTTAGGTAACGAATGGCTCGATGAGCATTTGTATACATTTTTCGAACTTTCTATGTAATGGGGTTGGAGTGGGGAAAAAGAGAGACTTATAATTTGCAATAAATTTTTGAGCTTAATTGAAATTATGAAGAACAAAAGTATTGGATTTTGTCATATCAAAGATTCATGTAATGTGCTCTTCTTAGTCTGTTATGCCTTCTAAGTGATTGTGTTTTCCTTTTAGTTATCCATAATAAAGTGGTCTCATAATTGAATTAATGATATTATTATTAAATTTGTTCAAAACTTTGAGAAACAAAATAATATGAACTTTCCAAAAATTATTCCATTTAATATTAATTATCCACAATATGTGTCTACATATTTAAATAAATACATAACTTAAATTTGTTATGTGTTTGTTCATTTAACAATTTTACAAAAGTACCAAATATTGATCACTTGTTATTTATACTTTAGATGATTATTTTGAGCTAAGTAATGTTTTATAAATAGTATTTTTATGTTATGAATCCTTGATACATGGTGTGATACAACAAGTGTCATGATTGGACATTGTGTTAGGCATCTTGTTAGTTCATGGTTGAATAAGCATACTTATTAAGGAACAAAAAATGAACTACATCATAAAATTATAAATAAGGAAACAATAACAATCAATCAGTACAAGACTAACTTGCTACAAAAACTCCAAGGATCCATAATATTTTGGCAAAGGGAACATCTCATCTTTCCCAATTTTAGTAAATTTTCATGAGATTGGATTCTAAGAATACTTTATCACCAAAATGAAAGTGTTGATTAGTTATTTTGTTTTATTCATATTTTTTTTTCGCGTGCTTCTTTTAGTATAGGTATAAATATCTTGATTATATCTTCCATTTCCTCTAATGCCACACAAACTTTTTCATTTTAGTTTCTAAATTGTCTAGATTGATAGGAGGAATTCATTTTCATCCATATAAGGCTTTGAAAGGATTCAAGGGTTACATCCCCACAAGTAACTAAATCAAAGTTCTTCAAAATTAGGTGTTACATTTCCCCCACTCCCCAACCCCAAGAGGGAAAAATATCCCACCCCAAAATATCAAAAAGCATATGGGTGTATTTTTTTCATCTAAAAAAACAACTCCCAAGTATTGTCCTTCACTATATAATGTCTCCATCAAATTCTTATCAGTTCTAAAATTTGGTTCAATGTCTTTTTTCCATTTGATGTCCATGATTTTTAGGGTTATGTTGTGATATTACATGGTAGGTTCCATATAAATAGTAGTATAATCTACTATATGGTTAGGATAATGAACATACTTCTTAAGTAACAAAAAGTTAAGTACAACATGATAAACCTCTAAATTGGGTGACAATTCTAATAAGTGAACAACGGTCCAACTGTCTCCGAAACCTCAAACGATCCATGATATTTGTTATCCAACTTCCTCCAAGTTTCCAATTTTAGTCAATTTTACCTAGGTTGGACTCTGATAAATACTTGATCACCAACTAGAAATTGTTTATTAGTTGTTTTGTTCTCTACACATTTTTTTTGTATGAATCGTGTTACTTTTAGGTTGTATGTAGCTCTTGATTATATATTCCATTTCCTCTAGTGGCACAAACTTGCATTGTGTCATCTTGACTTCAAAATTGTCCCAGTTGATATGATAATTGCATTTTCATCCATAATAGGATTTGAAAGGACTCATTTTCAAATATTTGTGATATATATTTTGGAAGGGGATTTCCACTTAAAGGAGATATTATTCCATTGGTTCATGTCACATAAAAATTCAATGTGTCTTTTGGTAAGATATTTACCCTCTTAGTTTAACCATTTATCTAGGTAACATGTGTTTTGAACTTTAGTTTACAGTTTGAATCTTGGAACAAGTTCTAGCAAAATCTAGAAGTAAATTTGAGTGTTGTTTAAAACCCTCGTTAAGTCTTGATTATATCCTACTGGGTATAAATAGGAACATTAGATCCTTAGAATTACTCTCGTAAAGAACATAAAAATGAGGTGTTTGTGTTTTTTATTTATGCAATTAATGACAATGCAATAATTGTCATAGACTTAGAAATATGCTTGTTGGTACTACTTTTTAGACATGGTTAAAAGAGAAAGCAAGTTGTATAACCTTTTTTTGTTCTATTTTATTCAATATTCATTCCCTCAGCCATTCAATAGCCTAATGATGCTAGCATTGGCAGGTAAGTTATAATCTAAGGTCCATCATTAAGGGTGTGTCAATGCATTCATATAATCTAAGGTAACTTATAAAAAATTATATTGATACAAAGAGTGTGTCAATGCATCCATATGTTGGGAAATAAATAATAAGGGTACAAATTAAATAGTCCTAAGAATTAAGAACATACTTTCTCTCATTGAAAACATTGATTTAAATCCAAGCACATTTAAATAAACTAATACAACTATTGCATCCAAGCACATTATATAAATTAAAATAAAACATAAATTTATTGCATGCATAAAATTCATGTCTTACTGGAAAGACATGTGAAATCCATAGAACAACTATTTGAAGAACAATGTAAATTTGAACTATGAACAAAAACATATCCAAAACTATTTCTATTGATTAATAGAAAAAGTGTAAGAAAAGAGAGAAAATTGGAAAGAAAGAAAGCATGTATCCATTGTAGTCAACCAACCTTAAGGAATGTCACAAAAACATAAGTTTGCATTCAATCACATACCAACAATGGAGAATGGTACGTGTCCATTGTCTTTAAATAAAGTCCAATATAAAGTCCATAAACTATAAAGTCCAATTTATATATCAGTTCTATGCTCTAACCCTAGAATCAAAGAAAACAATCTTATTCACATACCAATGTGTTCTTTACTAATATGAAATTTTCTAGTGGCCAATGTTTTCAAGAATGGAATTATGATCTTCTATCGACAATTTCCATTGGTGATTCTTGGTCTTTTTCCTAGTCTTCACAGGTTTCAATTGCAATCGGGCCTTTATGACTAAATGAATGTACTGAGCACATATAACATATGGCCCGTAGTATTAAAAAATAATATGGTCATTACATTTCTTTATTTCAACAAATAAATGTCCCATTAACACCATTTAACCCACTGCATACATATAATTTGACGGATCCTTAAATTCTTGCAACAACGTGCTTTTCGACCTAGTGCATCTTTATAAATAATAATGCACTTTTTTTTTGGATTATCTACTGGTGCAATGACAACAAATATATCACCTTCTATAACCAAATCAGAAACACGATCATAATCCTTGTCAATCACAACCACTTCATTATCGCACTCTTCATTTGTGATATTTCCAAATGGGGGCAATGGCATCAGTTCTTGGTGTATCCATGGTTTGATAAATTTGTTAGTTTGGTTTTGAAACTCATCGAAGGACTCTACATCATCAATCCATGAAAGACAGAAGCAAGAGTATTTTTCATTTCTCAATTACGTGTATATTTGCCATTGTTTTTCTCCTAATGGAGTGTAAACCCCCTGTTTTAGGGATTGAAACACAATTATATGGCATTGATCTGTCAACATATCCCATTGCAATATTTCAGAAGAACCTCTTCAAGATAAAATCATAACTTGTGCAAATCAAATTTCACATTTAACAAAAATTTATTAAATATTTTTTAAAATAATTTAAAAATAAAAATACTAATGTACATATAAACATAGTAAATAATTGCATTTAAAAACATTAAGGGTCATCGAAAAATTTACATACCTTCTCACATTATCCATCCTTTCATTGAATTCATGGATTAAATTTTTCTTGCACCAATTAACAACATTGTTTGAATTTGCGAGGTGAGAAGTGGAGTGATTCATTTGATATCTCCTAAGTGAACATTTTATGCAGGCCCCAATGCCATCATGTTCTCCTTTTCCATGTCTCGTTTCATAAAAACTCCATGTGTGGCAAACATACGTTTTATTATGAATGCAAGAAAAACATAATAATGAGCGTGTCAATTTAAACTGACAAGCACAACCATTTGACCACACCCAATGCTCTTTAAAAATGACCCCTTGTCTTGATAATTCGTTATAAAGCACATTAAAACAATGTTGAACAAAACATGTATCATGTGTACGATCATCATTGATGTAGAAATGGTACTCTTTAATCACTTCACGATTATTTTCATCACTATTAGAACCATCGACTTGAAGCTCTGCATGTTTGTACAAAATATGCACAAGTATAGATACCTGGTCTGAATGATAATACTCATTTTGTTTCTCCTTTTGTGGAGTGAAAGTGTAATTTTCAGCAAAATCAACAATTGATAATATTGTTCCTTTTGGAAATACATCTCATGATTTCTTGAACTGTAAGTCTTGCCATCATGTTGTATGAGAGTGTTTTATCTATATATTTTCTCCCTAAACGACTCCATAAAACTTGTCACAGAGATATCATCTTCAACTAACTCAATCTTTCTTGATGTTGCCATTGAATCTGTAACATGAGTATAATCAACATATTCATATCTCTTCCATTTCACAATGTGATTTGACAATTGATTATCATTTGGATCAATGGGGTATTTAACATCAAAAAGATCCAAATGAGAACATCCTTCACATTTTCTTCCACTGACGCATTATTTCTTATAGAATACTTTATCATTCTCTCGTGCACATAATATTTTAGATACAAATTCACGAACACTCGAAGGAGGGGGGTCATTTGGCCAACACTGTATGCCAAGATTATTAAATGTCTCATAATATAATTCAAATTCTACATGGTATCGACAACAACATGTGTCGTGAACAACAATGGGCCTAACATACCATGGTTTAAGCTTCACAAATGTGTTAAGGGAAATCGTCACATCAACATTACTCTCCATAAAAGTTTTGAACATTTCCACTTGAGGGACCTCTGTTATGTGTTTGGAACAGGGTAATTTTTAGGGGCGAAATTTCGCCAATTGGCTATATTTTGGGTTTAATTTCAAAAAATAAATTCGCTATTTGGTCATTTTTAGTGTCTAATTATATTTACATAAAATATGTTTTTTTAATCATAATATTCGGCAAAATTTACACATTTCGGTGTTAATTTTATGTTTCATATTTAATATTCACCTACCTATCTATAAACATGTTTTTTTTCAATCCAAAACAATCACCTAGAATACTATACTTAAGTATAATACTAGAATCCTTAAAAAATACCCTGGTTTGGCATGAGTTTCATAGTTTCCTTTAGATATACGATGTTGCACAACATCATTTTAATTTGGTAAGACACAAGAGTTTAAATGCCAAAAATCTTTCACCTTCTCCCTCACATTACCTAGAAGACTATCTTGATAAGGTTGCCTACAGATAACAACTGTAACAATAAAATAATAAATTAATATTAATATTAATTTATTAATAATTAAAGACTCTCCAAATCAATAGTCATGCCCTTTTACGAAAAGGTACATGATTGGATTATATAAAGCCCAGACCTATGTAACTATTTTTCATCAATCATACATTACATTTTACATTACTACTTATCCATTTATGGATTTCCTAAGTTACTTGTATTGGTTATTTGATTATTGAGGAACTTTGTTCCTTTAGTGGTATTAGAGCAAAGTTAGAGTTCGCGATTCGGGTTTTTAACCACTATATTAGGGTTTCCCTAAAAAATAGGACCTTGTACAAAAAAGAAAAGAAAAAACAAAAAGTTAAAAACAAAAAAAAGAAAAAAAAAAGGTAAAGAAAAGAAAAGAAAGAAAAAAGTTTAAAAGAAAAGATAAAAGAAAAAGAAAGGAAAATAACAAAAGAAAGGAAAAAGAAATTAAAAAAACAAAAGAAAAAGCCAAACCAACACATGGTTTTGCTTTCCAACTCCATTTAAAAAATCTCTTCCGTCTCCTTCTTCGGATTCCATTCTTATTCATCCCCATACTTCCACCTACCATCCCTTAGGTTCAAAAACCCTAACTAGTTAAAAGAAGATTAAATATATTAAAACAAAATTAATTTATATTAGTTTTAATATTTCAATTTTGAAAAAAAAACTATATATAGTTTATAAAACATTAATATAATAATAATATTAATTAATTAATTAATTATTATTATTATAAATAAAATTATTATTATTTTATAATGATTAGCTTTGAAAAAACAATAATTATGATCTTATTAAAATAATAATTATTTTTGGAAAAAAAACAACAACAAAAAAATAGTCAAAGAAAGTTCTTTCCAAGAGAGACATATTGGGAATTATTACTCCTTTTTAATCCACCCTTGTCAAAGGAAAGAAGATAATCGAAAATGAAAGAGACATATTTTAATAAAACAGAGAAAATATTTCTCAATGTTTCAACGAAAGTGCCGATGGCCATGCTGAAAGTTAATGGGATATTTGATGAAAGTCCAATTGCCATCGCTATTTGTCCATCCAACAAGGAAAATTTTATAAACATTGATGTCGCAAATCAAGTACAAGTTATAGAATCAATGAAGAATGAGTCAAACTAAGATCAAATAGAAGTACCATTACAAATCGATGATTATCATTTTTTAGCTCAATTCATCGTCGCAGCTATAAATGACCATCTCATTGACATAATGTTGGGTTATAACTGGTTGGAAACACTAGGAACATTCTCTGTCAATGCAAAAAGAAGTGTATCACCTTCTTCCATGAGAAGAAGAAAATAACGCTACAGGATTTCTCAGTGATAGTCCCCTTATCGCAGACTACAACTGAAGAATCATCTGATGGATGATATGAAGAGTTAAGAGAACAAATAAGGATTTTAAACAAACTCATCATGGACAAAGATACTGAGTTGGATCACGTCCAAGGAAAGCGAGAAAATCAAGAATTCAAATTATGTCAACAACAAAAGAAAAAACTCCAGCAACAACATGACGACATTAAGAATACACATAAGTTGGAAATTACAAAAATCAACAAGGTGTTATCAAGCAATTCCGAAGAATTTTTTTGACTAGGAAATCATAACAAAACATTAATTGCGAAGATTAAAAAACTGAAACATAGTTGCAAGAATGAATATCCCAATGAATACCTCAAAGGAAGAGTTCTAGAAAATCAAGAAGAAAACCAGTGTCTAAAGAATCTTAATCAAGAACTAGATAAATAAATCGAGAATTTAAAAGAGGACGAAAAGTCGCAAGATGAAAAGTTCAAGAAGATTCAAATTAAAAACAATCTACTGGAGAACAAAATAGCGCAAATCTAGAAAGAAGCATCAGACTCTCCGAAAAACAAATTCAGGTTGAGGAAGTAAATTCAGTCATCATCACATATAAAAAATAAGTCAATACAGTCGAAGAACAAACAACAAGAACTCCTTATCGACACCCCAATTATAAAAATTATTTTGACCGACGACGGGGTCAAAATGAATACACTCAGAAGAGAGATGATGTCAGACAAGCAAGAACAACAAATCAAAATACAAAACAATAAATAAGAATACCTATCCCACAATGTGATCAAATAGTTTCGATAAAAATCGATTTGGGATGGACCACATCAGAGGATGATGTGACAATTATTCTGGGGAATTCGTAACTCGTATCGCCTAGTTTCATCAAATGTCGCAATGACTAAACACAAAAGGTCGAGAGAACATTACAAGAAAAAATCAAACGTAATCATTTTCGTCAAATAATCTTTGATGACAAAGCTTCCCTTAAGGGTAAGGTAATGTAACAATAAAATAATAAATTAATATTAATATTAATTTATTATTAATTAAAGACTCTCTAAGTCAATAGTCATGCCCTTTTACGAAAAGGTGCATGACATGATTATATAAATCCCAGACCTAAATCCTTCCATAAACTTAATCTTGATGTTTTTAACGTTCTTGCAGTCATGGCCAACAAACGATCAGTTCAGTGTTTTTTGCCACAACCCCTGTTAGTAATGTTTTACGAGCAAACACTAAATCGTAAGATCGTTTCCTTGCAAGTGTGGCAAGGTTCGAGGTCATAGTTTTTGATACCATCTCATTTGTTTTAACCTCTTTGATACTTTTAATGCCCAATAATTTAATTGCATATTTTAGACATTTTTGCTTTAGCAATCTATGCAACAATTGAATTTGTGCTATGACATAAATACCTTCAAGATAATTTTTGAGTATATTTTTTGCTCTATATCGAGTTGTATGATCACACATCGTAGGTCCCAATTCTTCAGTTTTACTTGAATCCATATTCTCCAAAAAATTGGCATCAATGACGATATTGTTGCAACTTCCAAATAATGTTTGTAAATTCACAGGTATTGTAGGATGTTGACCCTGCATGAAAATATACAAATTTATAAGATTGTGAACTTTCAAATCAATTATATACTCAGGTATTAAATACAATTTTATAAACATTAAAAAATATTTACTCACCAATCATGGTCTCACGATCAATGTTTCCCATCGTTTGTTCCACATTTGTCATTTCCTCATCTCCTCCACGTTCTTCATTTATTTCATTAACGTGTTCCTCAACTTTTTGCATTCCTTCATCACCGCCATGTGCCTCCACATTTTTCATTTCTTCGTCACTACCATGTGCCTCCACATTTCTTTCCAATTCTCTTTTTTCTATTACTTTCTCATGTTTTCACGTTTTCTTTCTTTTCTTGCCTCTCCATCATTTCTGGTGCGATCATGTTTTGTTGCACTATTCTTTTGGTTTCCCATGATGAAATAATTTAAAACCTAAACTCCAATGCCAAAAACCTAAAATCATACTAATATGTTGAATATAAAATTGTACAATTAATGATACCAATTACAATATGACATGAAAGCATAAGTACCAAATTCACAATATTTCTCTTTGTAAAAATAAGAGTAATATGCTAAAACCAAATTCACCATGTCCCTTGTATAACAAAATGTAATATGACAAAACATAATATGCAATATGTTGATTTAAAAAAATGCCAAAAACCAAATTTGCTTTTATCCTTTAAAAAATATATATTAATATGCTATAACTAATTTTACAATTTAAAAAAAACATTAATATGCCAAAACATCCATAACCACAAAAAAATACCTTATAACTATATGAATTGTAATATCTGCACTGTAATATCCTCATTGTAAATGGGGTTAAATTTGATGGTCGCCCTAACCCATCAATAAAAAGAACTTTGACAGTTTTCTTTGTGAGAGTGCCCGGCATATTGCGTTTAATATTTATTTTTGCGAATAATAAAATTGTTTAATTGTAAATACGATTAGTTATGAATAAATTCCATGTAGGTGAGAAAAACAATCTATGAGTCACACATTCACTGTCATTATCATCGATCTCTGGTTTTATGATTAACTTAGAAATTGTCAATCTCAACAACAATTTGAAACTAATACCATCATATATAATCAACAATATTGGATATAATGAAAATTAAGGTTTCATTACGATGTATTCCAAAACTCATTGAAATTATCATTTTGTAAGTTCATCTGTAGTCACAAATTATAGGAATGCTTTGTTCTCCCACACACAATGTTCAATGCAATCCAATACAATAAAAAAACTCAACACAGAAAATCATAAATACACAGCACTCTAGACAAAAAAAGAAAATAAAAGTGAACAAAATCATATATAAACAAAAAATACATTGGAGAGAAAAGGAAAAAATAAACATGAAAAGAAAGTTTCAAAACTTTTTTACTCATTCCTGAAAGCCACTCCTCTCTATCTCTTACATTCTCAAATAGTAGTTTTTATCGTAGACATTATTGGTTCGCTCAAGACTATAAAGATGGTTCGAATCAACAAATTCTAGATTATTGATTTCAGATCAATCTTAGACAACTAGAATTGTACATGTGCCTCAAGTGGACTTTTCATTGTCACAACTGGTATTCAGTAAAATAATATCTGATTTTGAAATAGAGAAGAACGCTTAAAATAATAATACACAACATGATTTGAACCTGAATTCCAACGTCAGAATCCGATGTCATCCGTCATTTTCCACAGATGTGTCGGACAACAATCAATCAAAAGAATGCCAATAACAAAATATTTATAGCGCCGTCGAATCTCCGACACTAGGGAGTCGGATTTCCTATGTTTGTAACGTCAGTTATCCGACACTTCAGTGTCGGATATTCAACATCTATGAACCCAAAAATGTCGGTTTTTCGACCCCTAAGCATCGGATATCCAACAGGCTGTATAGGTTTTTTTATAAAAACAAAATTAAGGTTTACATGATTTTAAATTTTATGGTCCCATACTTTCAACGGTAACTATGTTCAAGGTGTCGAATATCCGACGCATGTCCATTATAAATATAAATTATTTTAAACATTTCGACATGTTTATTGTAGAAGCAACGAATGATTTATGAAAATTATTTGTTCCTCGATGGACATTTTCAGGAATTGTTTTATTCTTCAACGGGCGGTTGTGGGATTTTTTTTTTTTCATCGATAGACAGTTTGTCGGGAATTTTTTATTCTTTGACTTCTCTCCGTTTGAAAAAACCTTGATGCATGGTTGATGCATGGAACTTGATTTTTTAAGACAACCAGTTATAATCATTAACGAAGTTTATGACAAAATGTCAAATAGATTAAATATTCCAGATCAAATGATGACAACCGACAATTGCTTGCTAGAATATGGGATGCAGCAAAACGAAGGGGTGATGGAAAATGTTATTGTCCATGTACTCAATGTAGAGGATTTAAGAGGAGAAGAATATTGATCTCAACAACCACAAAACATTGCAGGGAACATGGACACGCTGAGGGGGGGAACGAATATCGTCCATTTGTAGGTTTAGCATTATAAACATTATTATATTCGTTTTTTTGGTAATTGTATGTATTCTTTTTTTTCATATATTAATGTATATCTATTGATGTTTCCATGTATTTATATTAAAGGAAATCCACCCTATAGCATGTCGTCC
Organism: Pseudotsuga menziesii; assembly: GCA_001517045.1. Taxonomy (NCBI): domain Eukaryota; kingdom Viridiplantae; phylum Streptophyta; class Pinopsida; order Pinales; family Pinaceae; genus Pseudotsuga; species Pseudotsuga menziesii. The sequence continues at coordinate 13,457 of LPNX010384301.1, read as the reverse complement.
AGAGGAAGTGATTTCAGAACAAGTTCAGAATCAGGATCATGAAGCGTGTACGTTTAATGGAGAACAAGTGAATGATCATATTGAACAAGATGATCATGCCGATTATGTAATTGAAGATGATGGTACAAATACATTTATCCATGATTCATTTAACGTTAGAATGGATGATGATGATGTTGATAATGAAAATGATGATAACTTTGATGATGTTCACGATATACCTCTTCTCGATAAGGCACATGAACAGCTTTATGAAGGCTCCAAAACAAATCTTCTCTCTACTATATTGTTGATAATGAACTTGAAGGTTATGAATGGTCTTTCAAACATTGCAATCACACAGATGCTAAGGTATCTAAAATAATCCATCACATATATAGGATCGTGATAAAGTTTATTTGTATTCCTCTAATAATTGTATTGTTAACTCATTATTGATCATTGTACGGATGAAGCATGTTTCGTTAATATTATTTATTTATTACGTTAACAATTTTTTTTGTGTAGCTTGATAGCTGAATTTTTGTTACCACCATCAAATATTTTACCTCGTACATATCGAGATTTATCTTCCATCATGAAAGATATTGGAATGCATTATGAAGCAAATCATGCATGCCCCGATGATAATTTATGGATTACCATGCCAGGAACAGAAGTCAGGATGTTGTTATCCGAATGCCTGCAGATGGTACTGCTTTTAGAGATATTGAGGAAAAGTGGCCTCACTTTAAATAAGAACCACGTAATCTTAGGATTTCTTTGGTAGAAAATGGTGTTAATCCATTTGCACAAATGAAATCCATTTACACGGTGTGGCCTATTTTTGTTATCAACAATAACATTCCTCCATGGTTGTTAATAAAGAGGGAGCACATAATGTTGTCGATGATTATTCCAGGTTTTATTGATGAATTTTTTTTATTTATAATGTAGTTGTGGCATCTCATTTGTCGTAATATGTATCTTAATTTCATATATATATCTATTATTTTACTCTTCTGCATGGTTTATATATCTTAATGGTTCTCATAATGATATATTTTATATGTACTTCAAATTATGAATCAGGTAAGTTCCAAGTCAAAGATATTAATGTATACATAGAACTTCTTATAGATGAGCTACTGAAGTTATGGAATAGCATAACTATGTATGACATATCTAGACCAATACGACAAAGGCAATTTCAATTCCATGCAATAGTTGTATGGACAATACATGATGCCCCTGGGTTAACTTCATTTTGTGGTTTGTAATTTTAAGTTCCACTTTAATTGCATTTAATGATATGGAGTAGTTAGAATATTTTATATATGAATATATTTGACATAGATATTCCATATCTAAATATTGTAGGTCTTCAGACAAAGGGTAAATTTGCATGTCTAGTTTGTGGTCCTAAGATAAAATCTCGCCATTCAAAAAGCTTAAGAAAGGAGGTGTTTGATGAGTATAGGCATTTACTCTCTAAGAATCATAGGTATAGAACAACTGAAAGAAATATTTTCAATGGGAAGTAGGAGACTACATTAAAACCATGGAGAATGACACGTCACCTTTGGAAGATGCAATACAATAGAAATCGTCATCATGGTACGTATGGATCATCGTATATGAATTTTTATGTATTTTAATTTTTATTGTGAGCTGTTTGTTGTAGTGGCCATGTTTGATTTTTGATGTAATTTATTAATTATAAACTAATATTCAAGATGTCCATCATGATCATGAAGGCATTAATGGTCTTCCACGAGGAATGAAAAGTTATCCTATTCAATTCGGCAGGTTGCCCTACTATGAGCACCTACAAATTGCTCATTTGTTTGATACAATGCATATTGGAAAGAATGTTACTGAAACCTTATGGTGACTACTAGAGCTAAGGAGGGAGAAAGATAAAGTTGTGAAAGTGTGCAAAGACATTCAAGAAAGCAACCATGCAATGAAAGACGTCATCCAATTTCATACCAATGGAGAACAAGTTAATATAAACTCAATTCCATGGATGTTTACGGAGCAACAAAGCAATGTTGTCAAAGAAGTAATGTGGAAAATTAAATTTCCCACCGGTTTTTGTGCAAACTTGAAGAATATCATAACTAAAAATGGTGATTTTGCGGGGGTAAAGACACATGATTCGCATGTCTTCATCAAGGTAATTATTATTGTTATGTCCATATAATTTTTTCTTGTTTGTATACTCTTTTTTTAATAAATGGCGTGGTTTGTATATTGATACAGTATGTTCTACCTCTCTCTCTCCCGAAAAACTTCAACAACAATGTCAAACAAGTTATATATAATATTGGTAAATACATGAGGTAACTAGAGATTACTTGCATGTGCTTAGTGTTTCTTTAATTCTCCGTATAATACTTTATATTTGTTTTTTTTGTGCACTATTTCAACATATATTGTAATTTAATGTTTATTTTTGTTAAATATCATTATTGGTTTGCATCACTTGTAGATGATTGACATCTAAAGAAATACATAAAGAAGATATAAAGTATTGGAGGAGATAAATTCCTCGTCTCATGTGTGAAATGCAGAAGCATCTACCATCGGCATTTTTCAATGCACAGGAACACTACCTCATACACCAAGTTGAGGAGATTGAGTTGTGTGGACCAGTGCACTCAAGGTCCATGTGGATGGTTGAGAGGCACTTGAAATTTATGAAGGGTTTGGTGAGACAACGAGCACATGCGGAGGATTCTATGATGGAAGGATATACGATATACCAAAACATGTTGTATGTTAGTGAATATCTTCCTATTTTAGCGTCAAAGCTCAATTTACGTCGCATTTGTGATCCGGAATCCAATAACAAATTTGAAGGGGAGCAACTGAAGGGGAAAGGTAGATTGAGAAAGATGAAAGGTAATTATTAGCTAGTGTATTTTTATTATATCCTTCATATTCTAATTGTATTTTCTAGTCATAATTGCTTCAAATAAGAGCATATACGTCTTTGTTCAGGAGATTTACACCTTTCTTTCATTTTAATGGTTATTGTCATTAAACAGTCGGTCGAGAATGGGATGCAATTCATTTATACATTGTAAACAATCTTGACTGGATGAAGGTATGGATTGAACGATGCACAGAATCGGGTCATGGAATATCATGGGAAGGTGTGGCTTCATTGGTAAAAGTAGCACAACGCAATGGAGATAACAATCTAACAGAAAGGGAAATAGATTTGGCATATGGTGTAAAAGATAAAATGGAAAGCATATAATTAATCAAATATCCCTCTAAATATTTTATTTTGCAAATTACTTATTGACGTACATGTTCTTTTTTTCCATGCATTGTTGCATAAGGACTGAATGGTTGTGTAATATTTTTCGTGTATTGCTTATTGCAGGTAAAACACCATAAGGCTATTATCTGCAATGGAGGTAGATATCGAATCAAAAAACTAGATGAAACAAAGAAAACATCAGAT
>LPNX010384301.1:0-7500 GCA_001517045.1 Pseudotsuga menziesii | reverse complement strand
TCATCATCAACATGCACATCATCTTCATCATCATCGTCATCATCATCACCATCTTCATCATCGTCGTCGTCATCATATTCATCATCGTCGTCATCCTCATGATGATGATAATCATCATCATCGTCATCATCATGATCATCGTCATAATCATAATCATCATCTTCATCAGCATCATAATCATCATCGTCGTCATTGTCATCATCGACATCATCATTATCAACGTCTTCATCATCATCATAATCATCATCATAATCGTCATCATCATCATCATCATCATCATCATCGTCACCATTTTCATCGTTGACATCAACATCATAATCATCATCATCATCATCAACATCTTCATCATCATCGTCTTCATCATCATCATCATCATCATCATGGTCTTCATCATCATCATCGTTATCATCTTCATTGTTGTCTTCATGATCATCATCAGCATGCGCATCATCTTCATCATCATCGTCATCATCATCACCGTCTTCATCATCGTCGTCGTCATCATCTTCATCATCATCTTCATCATCATCGTCATCATCATCATCATCATCCTCATGATGATGATAATCATCATCATCATCATAATCATGATCATCGTCATAATCATAATCATCATCTTCATCAGCATTGTAATCATCATCATCAGCATCGTAATCATCATCATCATCATCATCATTGTCATCGTCGACATCATCATTGTCAACGTCTTCATCAACATCATAATCATAACCATCATCATCAACATCATCATCATCAACTTCATCATCATCGTCATCATTATCATCGTCATCCTCATGATGATGATAATCATCATCATCATCAACTTCATCATCATCGTCATCATTATCATCGTCATCCTCATGATGATGATAATCATCATCATCATCATTGTCATCGTCGACATCAACATCATAATCTCCATCATCGTCATCATCATCATCATCATCATCATCATTATCATCATCATCATCATCGTCATCATTTTCATCGTCATCATGATCATGATGATAATCATCATCATCATCATCATCGTCATCACAATCATAATCATCATCATCAGGATCATCATCATCATCATTGTCATCGTCGTCATCAGGATCATCATCATCATCATTGTCATCGTCGTCATCAACATCATCATCATCATCATTGTCATCGTCGTCATCAACATCATCATCAATAACATCATCAACATCATCATCATCATCAACAACATCGTCATCATTGTCATCATCGACATGAACATCATAATCATAATCATCATCATCAACATCATCATCATCATCATCATCACCATGCTCACATGCTCAACTTTTCAATCATCCTTCAAAGCTATATTTTCATTTATCCAAGATAGGGATGTGTCGTTATGTAGATGGTTCTTCCCTCATTAATGTGAAGGTTCTTTATTCAAGTTAGGATGTTTTTCTTCCTGTTAGGTTTGTATCTCTCTATTGAACATATATTTGGGACCCATAGTTCTAGAAGTTGAGGAATCTATTAGATATAAAAAGTATTTCAAGGATACAAAAAATTCCTTTCATTTTATTGGCTATATCAAACAATTTCCTTCTCATCACTTTTTGATTGAAATTAGGTTTGCCAGTATTATTCATGTTTTTTGGAAAATTAATATTTGAAGTGAACTAAGTTTTACTTATGATGATGATGACGTTGATGAAGATGATGGTGATCATCATCATTTCCATCATCATCATAACAGTCATGAGGATGACGATGATAACGATGAGGGTCATGATGACGATGATGATGAAGATGACGATGATGATGACGCTGACGTTGATGATGATGATGATGATGATGAGGGTCTTGATAATGAAGATAACGATGATGACGACGATGATGATGGTGATGATGGTGATCATTGCCATCATCATCATCATCATCATTGTCGTCGTCGTCATCATCACCATTACGATCATGATGATGATGAAGACGACGATGACAATGATGATGATGATGAGGGTCATGATAATGAAGACCACAATGTTGAAGACGACGACGACAATGATGACGATGATGATGATGATGATGATGATGATGATAATGATCATGATGATGATAAAGGTGAGATTGTAGGGAATACCTGAGGTTTCCATCATCATCTTCATCTTCAGGGGTTTCGTTGTAGGGATTAGGTGAGATCACCATCATCATCATCATATTATAACAAAATATACCATTCCTAAGTTAAAAATACATATTTTAAAAAATACATATAGCTAAGTTAAAAATACATATTTTAAAAAATACATATAGCTAAGTTAAAAATACTATGCCTAATGAAAAAATACTATTATGGCAATTTATATAATATAAATAACATATAATAAAAATAAAATACATATAATATACAATAATATATAATATAAATAAAATACATATAATATATAATAAAAAATGAATAGTGTATTTGGACATTGTCACGACTCGTTTTGGACAGTTCAGTTCAATTTGGAGGTTTTTGTGAATTTGGTAGTAGGTCCGATGGAGCACAGGGTTTAGAATTGGACCTCACAGTTGATAATTGGAGCTCACGATTGAGAATTGGAGCTGATGATACAAATTTGGAGCACACGCTTCAAGTTTTGGAGTTCACGGTTTGTATTTCGACCTCATGGTTCAATGGGTAAGCATCATGACCTCCTTTTTTTGGGCATGCTGTGACAAGGGTTTTTGGGCATCTTGTGACAAGGGTTTTTTGTGTGCACTGTGATGTTTGCTCCTTTCTGTCAATCTCAAAAATTGGTGGTCCAATATTGACTTGCCTTAAGGGGGAGGGGACCCTATGCTATATAATTTGATACCATCAACCGCTCGCTTTGGAAAGCTGCTATGGCACCTCAAACTCATAAACCCGTTTCCCAATAACCAGGGTTGGGGTTTACCATAAGCACCCCAATTGGTCATTTTGTTCCTTAACATGCAGAACCGGAGCCTGGACTTCTGGCCTTAGAAGAGTTAGTTAATGAGTGTTGTCTTAGAACATGGCTCGATCAATATGCTCACATCTGACTCCAAGCCATAGATCAGCAACAAAGTCTCATAACGTATCTGTGATGTTTGCTGTGTATTCGAAACTAAACAGGGGAAACACATGGATTACCAACATGAGGGAAAGCCATTGAATATGCTAATGCTTGGACTATAATAGACCAAGGAGATGTACTAGAAAGATTTGCCTTGACTTTTTGAATTCACTATTAAGTTGAACGTAAATGACAAACACAGAGGAGCACTAAGCAAGCTACAACACTTTGTATGAAATCGAATGAGTATAGATATAATGATGTTAGTTCCTGGAGATCCTGTAGAGTGGATGCTTGGTTGCTATATAGGTTCCAAATATTTAGGTTCCTCATTAGATGCTTCACTAGATGAATCATATATGGGGCCACCAAAACTATGATTATTTATTTCAAATATAACATCCAACTCTTCATGAAATGGATAAATGCATGCATTTTCCATCTCATCATCAAACAAGGGTTTTCCTACAAAATATTCCTCATCAGAATCTCAACAATATGGACCATAAAATTCAGATTCTTTGGATGAGGTAATATAATAGGATAATGAGTTCTTTCATAACTAACAACCCAAAGGGTCTCTATCTATACTTCCTGCTTCTTCACCAACTTCAATCCGTCCTTATCATCTTTCAAACATGGGTTTTCTTCACTATGCATGCATTTACATTGATCAGCTAATGACAGACCCAATTTGACAGTTTCAGCTAACCCGTATTTGACCCATATTGGCTGATATGGATTCTGAAGTCTGGCCAGTCTGAGCGTTACAATTAGTGGATGAACCTATCACATTTTGGTTCGCATTCAAATTGGTTTGATTGTTTTTATGTGAGTTATCTCAGCAATCAGTTCCCAAATAAGCTATTAAGCCGACTCTACCCAAATGTGATGCTTAAGGGAGGTTTAGAGAAGATCATTGAAGATCATTATAAAATCCTTAGGTTAGAAAGAAACTCGAACCTAACCCAACATTTTCCAAATTGTAGCGACAACAAGGGTTTGCTAGAATTCTGCCAAATGTTATGGATTTCTTCTTTAAGGTGTTTTATTATAGAAACCTTATATTGGAAAGCAACTGTCCACATGAACTATATCTCACAAAAGATAACAATTGTTCAGCCAAGCAACGGTGACGACTCGTGGTATTATGCCTCACAAGTTTGCTATGTTGCAACCCCATGAAACATAATACCAAGAGTCTTCGCCATTATTAGCCAACACTTATTAGCTATTTTAGAGTTAGTGAATTGAAAGTGGCTAAGTCAACGCAAAAAATAAAGGTAATAAGTTTGACTAAATAAACTATTTTGATTATTGTGCCTACATCTTCCACTGCATGCATTGCTTGCGTGCCTCACCTATCTCGACGTACTATCAACATTATTATTATTGGTATGTGTACCTTCTCTCAATGACAGTCTTAGTTTAGGGATGCATTGAGGTTTATTCCACATATTTGCTAGTGTATTCATCCAATACTTGCTAGTTACTTGATCACTATCAGGGAACAACTTCAGCTCTATCATGTTAACCTTACTTCATCCAGCTAAAAGTAGTTCACATATTCAGAGAGCACAATACTAAGGCTGATAGATTATTCAATGAAGCATTAACTTTGGCCTCAGGACATTTTCAGTTTACTGAATTCACTGATGGTGAATGTACTGATCAGGGCACTTTCCAGTTTTTCTATCCCTTAGCACTTGAGTATTTTATGTGATGTTGCTATTGACATCCTTTGGATGATTGAGGTGGATGATCCCCTCATATTACTGATCTCTCTTGTTTATTGTTTCTTTGGATTAGATACTTCAGTATTAGACTTGAATTCTCCGTCTGTTGAAGGTTAGTGATGTGGATGTAGTCAAGATTCCTAGATTATAGGTGTTACCTTTGAAGGTTTGTCCAGTATTCCTGTGAAGCTGATCAATTGTCATCTATCTACTAATGATGAACATAGCTGTATCTATTCTGATGCCTTTGTGTCGGATATTCAATGGCAATATAAATCTTTTTTTATCGGCATTATTTTCAGTGATTGATGTCTGACACATCCGTGCTAAATTTTGGATGATGTCGGATTTTGGGTTTAAATCCTGTTGTGTAAGGGAGGTTTAGATAAGGATTCAAGTTCCACCACAGCCATGATAGTTAGATTTTTTTTGCTCACATGTATGCTTGGTCCATTGGAGAAGGATGAAAATCGGTCGCTACCCCGAGCAGGATTGTCAAGCCATGTTTTGTCATAAGCAAGAAACTAGAACCTAACCCCTAGATCATTGAAGATCATTATAAAATATTAAATTTTTTTCTACATACCTGTTAATATCATCATCAAACAAAACTGTCCATGCCAAACAGAGAAGTTAAGAACTCTGTCCACATGAACTATATCTCACAAAAGATAACAAGTGTTCCACCAAGCAATGGCGAGGACTCGTGGTATTATGCCTCACAAGTTTGCGATGTTGCAACCCCATGAAACATAATACCATGAGTCGTCCCCATTATTAGCCAACACTTATTATCTATTTTAGAGTTAGTGAATTGAAAGTGGCTAAGTCAACGCAAAAAATAAAGGTAATAAGTTTGACTAAATGAACTATTTTGATAATTGTACCTACATCTTCTGCTACATGCATTGCTTGCATGCCTCACCTATCTCGACGTAATATCAACATTATTATTATTGGTATGTGTACCTTCTCTCACTGACAGTATTCTTCCTATTTATTCTCCAAAACAACTATATTATAGGGCCTTTTGGCACGACATTGTTTTGCATGCAACTTTTATTCTGTCAATCTTAGAAAGAAACTCGAACCTAACCCAGAATTTTCCAAATTGTAGCGACAACAGGGGTTTGCCATAATTCTGCCAAATGTTATGGATTTCTTCTTTAAGCTATTTTATTATAGAAACCTTATATTAGAAAGCAACTCGAACCTAACCCAGTAATTCCCAAGCTCTAAACACCATGAGAGCTTGGACTATGTCGGATATTTTCATTAAGTGATTGAATGAAGCAATCCACTTACAATAACTATTTTTTCAAAATATTAAATTTTTTTCTACAATATACCTGTTAATATCATCATCAAACAAAACTGTCCACATGAACTATATCTCACAAAAGATAACAAGTGTTCAGCTAAGCAATGGTGAGGATTCTTGGTATTTTGTTTCACAAGTTTGCCATGTTGCAACCTAATGAAACATAATACTAGGAATCGTCACCATTATCTAGCCCTTAGCACTTGAGTCTTTTATGTGCTGTTGCTATTGACATCCTTTGGATGATTGAGGTGGATGATCCACTCATATTACTGATCTCTCTTATTTATTGCTTATTTGGATTAGCTACTTCAGTATTAGACTTGAATTCTTAGTCTGTTGAAGGTTAGTGATGTGGATGTAGTCAAGATTCCTAGATTAGAGGTGTTACCTTTGAATGTTTGTCCAGTATTCCTGTGAAGCTGATCAATTGTATTCCTTAGGGTTTCCTTAGGGTTGAAAATTAGTATGGGAAAACAATTTAGCATTGCCGTAGGGTTGAAAATTAATATGGGAAAACAAGCATCATCAAGACAAGCTAAAAGGAATAAATCAGCAAATATTACAGACTGATATAAATGTATTTAAAACATTCTTTTCATTGCTGAATGTGCCAAGTAGCTGATCTGGAAATGTCTGCTCTTCACCACCATTAATTATATATATATATATATATATGATTGTCGTAGGTTATTACTGGGAAAAATGCCTCTGAAGTGCTGGCTTATGCACTGCAGAGTAGCAGTGAAGAGATTAAAACATCCACTCTACAAGATCTCCAAGAACTCAACATCATTATTTGTCCATTACTGTAAAGGCATTGTACTAGAAGATTTGCCTAGACTTGTTGATTTCACGATGAAGTTGAACGTAAATGATAAACAGAGAGGAGAACTAAGCAAGATACAACACTTTGTAGTAAATTGAATGAGTAGAGATATAATGGTTGGAGTAGTCTGCATACATCCTTCACTTGAATGATGTTAGTTCTTGGCAATCCTAACATCATTCAAGTGAAGGGTGTATGCAGACTACTGCAAGATCATGATTCGACCATGAGGTGCTTATTTGAATGGAAATTGGGTTAGGTAATACTTTGCCATTAATGTACAATCATGAATCTTATGGTTTATGCTTTGGGTCTTGAAGCAAGTACTAGGTATTTTGATGTCCTCTATCTTTTATTTGAACATTTTATGTCAATTTTCACTGTGTCTGTTTTTTTTTGTCCCTCTTACAATTAACACGATAAGATGACCTTTGTGGTTTAGATAGTTGGTTATCTTCAGAATCAGCAAATATTACAGACTGATATAAATGTATTTAAAACATTCTTTTCATTCCTGAACATGCCAAGTAGCAGATCTGTAAATGTCCACTCTTCACCACCATG
>LPNX010384289.1:0-12495 GCA_001517045.1 Pseudotsuga menziesii | reverse complement strand
TTTGGAGGAATGCAGGTCAAACATTTGTTTGTCAAAGTAAGTATGTCAGAGATGTACTTCAAAGATTTAAAATGGATCAGTGTAAATCATCTACTGTTCCCTTGCAGTAGAATGTGAAACTCTCTTGTGATGATGGTTCAAAGGAGGTGAATGCTACAATGTATAGACAGATGGTGGGTAGTTTGAATTATCTCACCACAACTAGACTTGACATTGCATATTCTGTGAGTGTGCTAAGTCAGTTTATGGCAAAACCTCAAGAAAGCCATTGGAATGCAGCAAAGACGGTACTCAGGTATCTAAAAGGAACACTTGACTTTGGTATTAAATATACTGATGCTTCTATTGTTGAGTTGATAGGTTATTCAGATTCTGATTGGGCTGGGAATCCGGATGATCGAAGATCAACCACTGGATATGCATTTAGCATAGGATCCGGAATTGTTTCATGGAGCAGTAAAAAGCAGCCTACTATATCTCTGTCCTCTACTGAAGCAAAATACAAGGCCCTGTGTGTAGCGACCTGTGAAGCTGTTTGGCTGAGAAGACTTCTTCAAGATGTCGGAAAAGAACAAAAGGAACCTACAGTAATCAAATGTGATAACCAAAGTACAATCAAATTGGCATATAATCCGATCTTTCATGCAAAGACAAAGCATGTTGATGCTCAGTATCATTATGTTAGAGAGAAGCTGCAATCCAATGAAATAGATCTCATATATTGTAATACTTGTGAAAATACTGCTGACATTTTCACAAAGCCTCTCGGAAAAGTCAAATTTGAATTGTTTAGGGAAATGTTAGGTGTAGCTGTTAATCCATTCTCCATTAAGGGGAAGACTTGAAATAATGGAGAATTTATGAGTCAGCTAGTTGAACTGTAGTTTAATTAATGCAGATCCTATTTCTGCGGTGTCTGTTGTAACCGTTTTCTGAATGCTTCAGTCAATATAAACGGATTGAGTGTTACTCTCCGTATTCATTCTGTTTTCACCAAATGTGCTATGTTTTCTTCAGTTCACTGCTCTGTTTTAACTGGTTGTGCTTGCTTGCTTATGTAGGGAGGGGGTAATCTGTATCATTGATAATGTATGATCCATGTTCCCAAAAAAGAGGTTGTAAAGGAAAAACTATCAAAATAGGCTGCGTCGTACAAACGTTCAGAAAATCGGTGATCACATAAGACAGAAACAAACTTGGAACATCATGAGGGATTTTCCAAGCCACTTACATCGACAGGCTGATTACATTCATCATCAGCCTGAGAAGTTTTTGTTCATGGTGATCTCGGGCTTCTCAAAATAAATGTCCTCCGCATCTTCAGCATAATTTGAGTAAGAATTCTATTCTATATCAAAAATAAAATAAGCAATGAAAAAATGAGTAGAAAAATACACTGGCAAGGCATTAACGATGGTTTCGAGTTGAAGTGCCATAATCCGATTCGGCCCTTTGAGTAGGTGGTATCCTCTGTCCTCGTGCATCTTGCGACCTTGCACATGAAAAGCGGATATCTCAAGTGTACTGAGTGTTGAGTTATCAAGTGTATGCTCTCCCTATGCGCCTCAAAGCGATCCACGGGGATAAACAACTCGAGAAACTCTTGTGTCTGTAGCCTGTGGCGAGTGACGATCTTTGCCATCCGAAGATGAACATGAAATATGTGTCTGTATCTGGTTTGGAGTTGAAGTGTCATAAACTGATTCGGTCTTTGGTGTAGAAAACCTCTACTAAATATGCCCAAACTTAGTCAACCATGCCCAATTATTTCAAGTCAACTATACCCATTATTTCAAGTCATCGGTGAGAGGCCATCAAGCATGGTTAAACACAGTTAACCAAATCAGCCATAGACAACCATGATGCACTCAAGTCAACCAGATTCAACCATGATGTGATAATTTCAACCATGGTTTAATATAGTCAAGATTAGTTTAAACTCAACCATTCCTAAGCATTGGTAAAATGTCAACCATGCCCAACCAATGGTCGAAAGTTGTTTAAAGTTAACCATGCCCAGTAAATTGTCAACCATGCTCAAACAATGTTCAACCGTTCTTTAATATGTCCAAGCTTAGTCAACCACCATTTAAAGTCAACCATGCCCAATCAATGGCTGGCCATCATTTGACATCCTTCATTGAACATGGTCAACAATGGCCTAACCATGGTCAAACATTGTATACCAAGGTCTAACGATGGTTGGCCATGGTTATCATGGTTATGCTGACCATGGTTAGTGGCGGTCCAACATGGTCTTACATAATTAACCAAAGGCATCCATTCTCGATTAAAGTCAACATTGGTTAACCAACATTAACCATAGCCATCCATGGTTAACCAAACTCACCGTGGTCAACACCAAGATGCCATCAACCTTGGTTAGATATAGTGAACCATTGTTAACCAAAGTCATCCATATATCTATGATGCAGCCATAGTCAGCCATGCGCTAAAGTAAGTTGTGCTTACACAATGGTAAACCATAGTTTAGTATACTCAAACTTAGCTTAAAGTCAACAATGCCTAAACAATGTTGAACCATGGTTCAAATTTAACCATGCCCAAACAATAGTCAACCGTACTTTAACCAAGGTTAGCCAAAGTCAACCATGGCAAGCCAAAGTCAAGCACAAGTTACTAAAGTCAACTGTAGTTAACCTAAGTCAACAATGGTTAACCAAAGTCAACCATTATATATGGTGAACGAGGGTTAAGCATTGTCAATCGTGGTTAACTAAAGCTAACCATTCCATAATCAAGCACCATGCCTAAACAATGGTCAACCGTGGATTTATATCCGGTCAAGCTTAGTTTGAAGACAACCATGCCTAAAAAACGATTAATGACGGTTTGAATTCAACCATGCCCATCCAGTTGTAAGCCATTGTTTAAATTCAACCATGCCAGGTCAATGGTCAACCATGCCCAAACGATGTTCGACCATTGTTTAATATGTCCAAACTTAGTCAACCATGCCCAATCAATGCCCAACCATCATTTGACACCCTTCATCGACCATGGTCAAACATTGTATACAATGGTATAACAATGGTTGGCCATGGTTCTCCTTAGTTATGTCAACTATGGTCGGCAATGGTTTAACATGGTATTCCATAATTAACCAAAGGCAACCATTTCCCACTAAAAGTCAACCTTGGTTAACCAAGATTGACCATAGTTGTCCGTGGTCAACAAGGAGATGTCGTCAACCATGCCTAAACATAGTAAGCTGTTGTTATCCAAAGTCAACGATATAACCGTGGTGCAGCCATAACCAACAACGATGCGCTAAAGTCAACTAAAGACAACCGTTATGCACTAAAGCCAACCATGGTTTAATATAGTCAAACTTGCCAACAGTGCCTAAACAATGGTCAACCATGACTCAAAGTCGACAACGGATTGGAGTCAACCATGCCTAAACAATGGTCAGCCATATTTTAACCAAGGTTAACCAAAGTCAAGCATGTTTTTCTAAATCCAACCACAGGTAACCTGTGTCAACCGCGGTTAACCAAAGTCAACCATGGGACGTGTTCAAGGAGGGTTAAACATAGTCAGCCACGAGTAGCTAAAGTTAATCACTCCCATAACCAAGCATATGCACTAAAGTCAACCCTGCCCATACACTCGTCAACCATGGTCTGATATAATCAAACCTAGTATAAAGTCAACCATGCACAAACAATGGCCTGCCATGGTTTAAAGTCAACCATGGTCTACTGTGATGCAACCACGATTAACCATGCTGCAGCCATAGTTAACCATGCTGCCCTAACGTCAACCATGTCAGAACATTGTCAAACCATGGCTTAAATGATATCCAAGCTTAGTCAATCACAATTTGACACCCTTCATCGACCATGGTTAGCGATGGTCTAACCATGGTCAAACACTATAAACCATGGCCTAACAATGGTTGGCCATGGTTCTCGTGGTTGTTCCAACCATGGTCAACAGTGCTCTAACATGGTCTTCCATTAACCAAAGCCGGCCTTTGATGACTGAAGTCAACTCTAGTTATCCAACATTGACCATAGTCAACCATGGTTAGCTAAAGTTAACCATGGTCAACGATGAGATGTCATCACCATGGTTAACCAAAGCCAACCACGATGCAACCACAAGCAACCATTGTGCACTAAAGTCAACCACGATGCAACCACAAGGAACCATTATGCACTAAAGTCAACCATATTCAACCACGACGCATTAAAGTCAACCGCGCCTAAAAAATGTCAACCATTGTCAACAATGGATAACCGTGGTTTCAAGCCAACCTTGGTTTAATGTCAACCGTGTGATGAAGTCGACGATTGTTTAAACTCGGCCATGTCGAATCAATGGTCAACCATAATTTAACCATGGTTAACCAACATTAACATAGCCTTCCATGTTTAACCAAAGTCAGACATGGTCGATGATGAGATGTGGTCAACCGTGGTTAAACATAGTCAACCATGGTTAGCTAAATTCAACCATGATGCACCGATAGTAAACCATAGTAAACCATGGTTAATCAAAGTTTTCCATAGTCAACCATGATGTACTATACCGAACCATGCCTAAACAATGGCCACGCATGGTTTAATATGGCCAAACTTAGTCAACCATCATTTGACACCCTTCATCGACCATGGTCAACAATGCTCCAACCGCGGTTAAACACTGTATTTCGTCATCTAACAGTGTTGTGCCATGGTTCACTTGGTTATGTCAACCATGGTCAATGATGGTCTAACATGGTCTTCTATAACTAGCTAGAGTCGGCCATTGTCCACTAACGTCAACCTTGGTTAACCAACAGTAACCGTACTAAGCCATGTTTAACCAAATCCAGTTGTGTTCAATGATTAGATGTCATCAAGCATGGTTAGACATAGTCAACCATGGTTGACCAAAATCAACCATAGTTAATTGTGATGCAACCATGGTCAACCAAATGCACTAAAGTCGACCAAAGACAACCATGATGCACTTAAATCCAACCATGCCTAAACATGGTCAACCATGGTTTAATGCAGTCACACTTTGTTTAAAGTCTACAATGCCTAAACAATAGTAAACCATGGCTCGAATTCAACTATGGATTAAAGTCAACCATGCCCAAACACTGGTCACCCAAAGTCAACCATGGCAAGCCATAGTCAAGCATGGTTGCCAAAGTCAACCATAGTCAACCATGATTAAACATAGTTAGCCACCGTTAACTAAAGTCAACCATAGTCAACCAGAGTCTGCCAAAGTATGACATGAAACAACCATAGTCAACCATGGTTAACTGAAGTAAATCATAGTTAATCATAGTTACGGACGATGCACTAAAGTTAACCATTCCCATAGTGAAGCACGATGCACTAAAGTCAGCCATAGTCAACTATGTTCAAACTTGGGTCAACATTACTAAAAAATGGTTAGCCACGGTCAAACATGGTGAACGATGATTGAACATGCTTCACTATGTTTCACCTTGGCTGAAATAAACTCTACTCTTTGAGCGGCCATCCTTCTTAAAACATATCTACCGCCGTAACTCTATAATTCTCACATGAGTCTTATTCAAAGAGAGGACCTTACCCTCACTTATTTGATGACAACCGATCGGTGAGGTAGAACACTCCATTCGCAAGCCTCTACTTAATTCACTAGGAGAGGATATTCTTGTTAGTTCATGCATCTTGGAATCTCATTATGCTCGTGGGCATTATGATTTTCACAGACGTTAAAATGATACGTGGGAGGCACCGACGGATCTCATATGGTTACTCTTACCTGATTGATCGACCATGAAATGTTGTTTTTGGATACAATAACTTGTGATCAATGTTACCTCGGTGTCGTTTGTTACTTCATTAATTTGGAGGTACAACTATATATGTATCACTTTGTAATGATCACATGTGCATCAATCGGGTGCACGTTGTTGTGATCGAAGGGTATTTGATGCGATTTGTTACGTTTTGAGTCATATTTACCTTTGGCGGCTTAGTACAGTGGGATGATGCTATCATGTCACATCCTTGCAGTGGATTGTTGTTGTAATGTATAATTTATGATTTGGGGTCCACCATTTTATCATTAATGAGTGAAAGATAGGACATGATGACAATCCATGTTTTCCATGACTAAGTGAACTACCGCGACGCCTTCTTGAGGATCTAACCCCTATGGTAGATATATGTTTTCAGTACGCACATTGAACCAGGCTAGATGTTACGGTTAGCTCGAAAGAATGTTAACTATGTGGCGGAAATCGTACCCAAGGGAAAGGGCTTTTGCTCAATGAGGATAATTAGCCTAGATCCAGTGCCTTCTTAGCTTAGGAAGGGAAATGTTGACTTTTTACACATGAAAAATGGCTCCTAATTTGATCTAGGGGTTGAGTTCAATGCAACAAACGCCCAGTTTATGACATTAATGTTTTTGCCCCTAAGCTTGATTTTCCCCCGAGTGCAACTCAAGAGAGATGGATAGGAATTAGACAATAGAAATTCTTGGGAGCAATCTGTAACCTTTCGGAAGAGAGAAAAAAGAGGAAAGTTGCCTTGATCAAGGTGGTTGGATTCTTGAGGATTGTTGCCATGATAAGGAAAATCCATTAGAGAGAATTTGAGGTAAAAAATGGGCCTCAAAAGGACCAAAATGTACTATAAAAATCAACCAATTACATTCTAGTAGATGACATCATCCTCCATGGTTGAGGTGGCATTGCATGAGTTAAGAATGCTTATTTGTTACATTTTCTATGGTGGATGAAAATCCATAGTTAACCAAGGTAGTGATACAAGTACTTTTAAGTCATAAAGTGAAGTACTCACAATAAAAGTCATTTCACACTTTCTCATAAAATAATATTATTGTTATTTTCAAGTAAAGTACTCACAATTCAATTTCTCATAAAATATTATTATTGTCATTTTCAAGTAAAGTACTCATAATTCATAAAAATGTCTTTTCACATTTTTTTTATAAAATAATATATTGTCATTTTTCATGTTTTTTAATTTTAAATTATATATTCACCCAATTGTATTTAATATCATAATGTCAAACTAATATATATATATATAATCTTGTACTTTTAAAATAAATTAAATTCATGAATGATATTTATATGAAAAAAATATGTTAGCTATGCATATAAATTAAATTCATTTTTGTTTAATTTTATTTACAAGTTCAAGACAAATAAATGTTAAAGGACAATAAATTTTTGGGAATTTACAATGAATCTTAGTCACATCATTCTAGAGTTATTTTATTAATTTTATTTATAGTCAATTTAGAAAAGTAACTCAACCATGGTTATTTATATTGTGCATAAAAAGTAGTGTAGGAGGTGAGTTGTCATATATACGTACCCCATAAAACCCCTAACTCATAATATTTTAATATATCTTATATTTTTGTAGTACATCTCTTAGGAGGCCCATTTTTGACCTCAAATTCTCTCTAATAGTTTCGGAGTTTGTGATTCGATGGGAGCAGTTCGATAACTGCTCCGACATTGTTCTTGCGGGTAGAGGAGGTTAGGGCGTATTTGACCCCTAGGGGTATGAATGCCATTTCTGCGAGCTCGACAATTGAGTTTTTGGGCTTCGGACTCCACGAGTGGAGGTATCAAGAGTTAGAGTGGAACAGTATAGTCCTTCCAGAAGAACCCCACAGTTGGAGGTGCTATAAGATCGAGAGCTTGAGTGGGAATTCATAGCACACAATAACCCCAAGAGGTATGGGGGTGGTTCAAGTCTAGAGACCTCTTCACCACACAGTTGTTCTTTCAGTTGGACGTCTAAGCCATTGTTGCGATCCACTGGGCATAACAAGTTGATCTACATCAATCAGTTAGAGAGTTATTGTTCGTATTCTCATTGAGATTAAGCCTTACTCGAGGGACATCATCTGGTTTCAGGTGTTGGATTGGTTGGGTGGAAAATCGATCCTTTGGCGTGATTTCCCCATATTGGCATTTTTGTGTTGGAGCACTAGTTTGGACTAGGAGTTGGTTTTCAACAAAACGCAAGGATGCACATATGTGATGTTTATGTTGCTTATTGTATTGTTTATTCGGTTCTAAATTAGCTGGACCGGCTTATAGAGAAATTCCATTAGGTAACCACCCTCCCAGCTAGTTCATGCTACGTCGGGTTGTTACACTTGCGTGGGGGAATTTACAGGATTCTGGAAGAGGGCCATTTAAGATTCTACCTAGAGAGAAGCCATGGACGATAACCATATGACAAAGCAAATACTAGAATAATGATCCGTACAAACTAACGTAGTTGAAATATTCATGGTGCGTGTTCCTTTATTTCCCAGTGTATTTGTTCGACGGGGGGGGAGTGTAATAAAACTAAATAGTTGGTTAACCTAGTCACGCCATTATTAGTTAGTTAACTAATGTCGGATTGATAGGTCACACCATTTAATGGTGACCCTTTATTTGTATAAAGCCGCATTGTACTCTTGTAAATATCATCATTCAATAATAAAGATATATCCTTTTTGGAACATTCATTCCAGCGAGGAAGAGAGTCAATGACAAGCAGCCGATCGAAGGAGGCAACGATGGCGAGGGAAGACACTAGCTCCAGTTTGTGAATTTATTTTCACTTGTAAAGCTAGAGAAAGAGAAACTGTATGGAAATGGAAATTGAATTGACATAGGTTCAGACTTGCTACAAATCAGCGAGCTCAGACCATCCAAAAGCTACCCAACATAGACGGTAGGGTGTGGAAGTCCAACGACGGTGTGATCTGCCGCTTTGAGGATCTGCACACAAGGCACAATGAAATCGAGGGCGAGAATAATGGTGAAGTTGGAGTTAGTGTGATATTCTCTATGTTAAGTCCTCAAGAAAGCTGAGGGGAATGGATTGCAAACGGAGATGACGAATCTCATGAAAGGGAAGAGAAAGTCACGATCTCCGTGGTGAACGAGAGAGTTTCGGTAGGGATGCACTACAAATTGTACAAGACCATGTGGCATGTATTTCATGTTGTTGTGTAAATAAAGAGAAGCCGGAGTAAAGAGATTAATGCATGCTCGACGATAGACCATCTAAACGACGAGAAAATCGGCTCTGAGATCACGAAAATTTACATTCCTTCGTGAACCAAAAACATTGAACATAGTCGTTTCTCGTTATTCTATGGGATATTGCCAATGGCTAGAAGGAGGAGTTCACTAAGACGCACTTCACCGAAATTTGGAGGCACCTATGGGAAAGTTTAGAGAAGGAATTCAAGTTGCATAGGGACGTTGATGAAGTGGTCAATAAAATTTACAGGTCGAAGCCGGAGTGGGGGAGAAAACATCCGAGTGTATCACCAACAACGGAAGCCCTCAAGAAAAAATTGCAAGATGTGCCTTGTCGTGGGATAAAAGAAGAGATTGCTCATATATTCATTATGGTCTCGAAATAGAAGAAATTTAAAAAATGTAATGAAATAGCATATACTTGTAAAAATAAGCTAATTTGACACTGACCCCATTATGAATGCTTTTGTTGTTTGTTGCATGTAAAATTTATGTGGAATGGAGGTAGACACTCTCAATGCAATAAAGGGCAACGCGAAGAATGGAGAAGATGTTATTGTTGGAAAGAAACGAGCAACCAGCATTGGAAGGGGAACGCGAACGCCAAGGAGAAGATGTTATTATTGGAAAGAAACGAGTAACTGGCATTGGATTGGCGTAGTGAAGAGAAATAATTTATTTATTATTAACAGGAATAGAGTAGGAGAAATATGAGCGGCTGGGATTTGTGAAGAGAAGAATTAAGATTCCAAACACATGGAATTATTAATTGGACAAGCTTAAAGTGGGAGGTCGAATCCATCCAGGGAAGGCACGAGGATGCAATGGAAAAGAATTAAAACGGAACTGAAGAGGAGAATTTGATCGCAGCCAGCTTTTGGTTGTACTCTGCAGGATTGTCCAAGAAAGTGGATGGCGAAAATACGAAAATAATAGCTGTGAGGATGTGGCCTTATTGGTTTCCCACATTCGTTAGAGAAAGATAGCAGGGAGCTCTATATAAGGCCGACAGTTGACATTGTTATATCACGACCTTACTTGAACAGGATCTGTTCTATAGGTTGTACGTCAAGCCTGGGTATTCATACACAGTCAAGCACAAAAATCCCGAAGATGAACCGTGGTTCTCTCAGGCCAGAGCGCGAATACTGTGATGGTTGGGAGTTACCGCTCCCCTCCGTCCCTCGATGAACGTCCCATCTGTGACATTTCCAGTTCCAGACGGTGAAGGCTTGAGAGCGTTCTGATGGATCCCCCTTTTATTTTGGTTTTATTTTTATCGTGTCCCATCTGTGACATTTCCAGTTCCAGATGGTAACTGTGACGGCTTGAGAGCGTTCTGACGGATCCCCCTTTTATTTTGGTTTTATTTTTATCGCCACCAAATCACAGGGTTTCACACCCGCCTCCAAATCTCAAAGATAAGATAGTCTGAAGATTTTTATTCCCTCATCTGCCCTTCTAAGTTCCTTATCCGATTCTTTTATGCCCACATATTCGTCCAAGACTTTCACAGGTTCATATGCGCACATATTCATCCAAAACTTAATCACATGTTCATACTCCAAGCCTTGCACATGTTAGTTATTTTTCATCACCCAACTTTCTACCATGCGTCCTCGTTCCTACGGATGAGGCAAAGTTTATTGGAAGGAATTACGCCGATGTTAGCCTTTTGACAGCGAGGCAAAGTGTCTTAGAAGGAATTATGTTGATGTTAGCCTTTGGGCCAACAGATTAAGGAAAAGACTAGGCCCACAGAGTTAGCAGGAGTTAATTTGGTGGAGCACAGACGCAGAGTAATCAGTAGACAGAGTATGGCACGAGATGGAGTTGGGGTGATAGAGTCAGAGAAACTTAAATGGAGTGACCTGGAGCAGAGTAAAAATGAAATCAAAAGGTTGGTTGAGTCATGGTATTAACTTCAATTGGGAAAAATAAGCTCAAAGGATTTTTTAGGCAATGAATCAAAGGCACGATACTACGATGGTGTTTGAAAATGTTTTTGCATAAAATGACGATCACAATGAGACCCTGTTCCCTCTATGCCAATATTTCTTTTCTATGGCCTCCACAGGTCTGCAATTTCTCACAACATGCACTTCTTCCTTCTTCTTATGCTCCATTCATTGATGTTCGAAGGTCATTTTCAAGGTCTTGTAGATAATAACTCTTGCCAAATGGCAGCTTCACAATTGTCCTATATTCACCCAAAAGTGGTCTGCCACCACGTTTCTAATTGTTGATGGCATCCGAGGGCAAAATGTCCTAACCGTAATGAGTGAGTCTCTTTAAAGAGATTAAAACTTTATGGTTGCAGGCAACCTTCCCCATTTCTGCATTTGTCACCCAAAAAGCAGCTCCACACAATCACCTACAGCCATAATGTAGCAGCTCCAAACAACCACCTACAGCCATAATGTTGATGCTGAGAAATATACGACACAAATACAAGTTACATGAACAAGTAAGAACTCAGTTGGACCAAAGAAAGAAACTGTGAAGGTGTTCCAGCTATGGTTTATTTGATCAAATAAATGTTTCACCATCAAGAGCACAAGAAGTTGAAATGTAAGAGGGTGTCCCCAGAAAGCTGGAAGGCAAAGCTTATAAAGTCAAATTACCTCCAATGTCACCCACTTCCGATTCATATCCTTACTGAAAGCACAAAGAGAAAGAAACAAATGATAACAAGAGTTTGCCCTAATATTGTGTTTTATGTTTTTGTTGTCCAATCAGTAAATGAAACAAAAACTTTCTTTTGTACTGGAAATTGGAAATCCCAAACTCAAACTACTGGTACTGTCAAAACCCCAAAATTTCAAAAAAATTTAAACTTTTAAAAATAGCATAAATACATGTTCATACAATCGTTAAATACTGGTTAGTTAATGCTATAAATTTTGTAACTGTATGATCTTTACTTTGTTTGAATACTAGTTGAGTTTCTCGTCAGTTTTCTGAATGTTTTCTGATTGCAACAGCAAGGGGATATGCTACGTTAAACTGGGCTTACTTAGCTGCTAAGCTAACGCACACAGTTTTCCTTTCTCTTACAGATCTTCAGGTAAAGTTTTGGGATTGCTGCTAACAGATCATTTTAAAGTAATAAAATCATATGCTGTTATCAAGTTCATTCAGTAAAGAATTATATAAATATATCGCATGTTAGCCAGACTATTCAGCTTCCTACAAGTAAATCTTTCCTTATTTTACTTTTGATAAGAAGAATATTCGATGAGAAATGGTTTAAAGACACTAGAGAAAAATAGATCGCCATTTCCATTTACATCTATGAACTTTTCAGTTGAATAAACATTCAGAAATAAAGATGGTAGTTTTTACATGAACTTCTTGTCCAACTATTACCTACAATCTCTTGCAATACTAGTACTAGGTAAAAGCTACAAATGTATTGTTCATTAGAGAATTTAATGGCTAAAAAGAGGTTC
>LPNX010384264.1:9797-28748 GCA_001517045.1 Pseudotsuga menziesii | reverse complement strand
TGGCACTTATTAAATAAAAATAAAATATAAAAAAGAAACGAAAAGAAAGAAACACTCATGGGTTGGGCGCATGCTTCTCGGTAATTAAATCACTGACGAAAACGAGAAATCTGCCACCCACTAAGGATGACAGATTTGATAACCAAGAACATTGGAATTTATACATGGTCACCGTTTCATCTGCTCCGGGAACGGAGGGGATGCGTAGGCTCAAGCCTGTGCATTTTTTTTCTTTATGCATTTTCTCATACCTGCACTCCTATTTTAGAGAGGCGAGGATATGATCAAAGGGGCGATTTCACCTGGCAGAAGAATACCTCTGCGCTACCTAGAGAGAATGATGCGTTTGAGGAAAAAGAAAAATGGGGAGGGAATGAACCCTTTGGAAAAACACTCTAGTGTTTACAATTTCACCAAATCTAGAATCTAGGGAATGATTAGAGTGGGAGAAAAGAAGAAATAGGGGGCTCGAGAGGAATTTTTCTCTACCTCCAGGAATTGACAGCGAAAGTGGGAACGAGAACCCCATCCACCGGGTCTGCGAGTTGATTTTAGGAGATTCAATCTCAGATTTCGGTCTGGTTTTCAGAATGCTGTATGAATTAGGTAAGTATATCCATAACGCGCCCATACTGCATCTTGATGACTGCAAATTTTTTAAATGGTTTGTGAGTTAGGTTTAATGCCTTTGCTCTCGTCGGTTTACTCCAAGCTAAGTGGTTATGCCATGTGTTTGATGATGGCATCATCTACGTTGGAATTATTCCAAGGCGATGTCCGCACTTACCCTATACCATTATCTAGAGCTGAAGTCAACTCCTACCTTGGCTTAGTTTCCAGCCTTCTAACTTGATCATATGTGACCTTTTATTCCAAATTGATCCCATTGCCGCCTAGCTCAAAGCCTGCATGTGGATAAAAAAATGGATTTACTAGCTTCCAAAATCCATCGGCTAACTTCGAGCTTGTGTGTGCCGAAGTAGTGAATCATTCTAATTCTGAACCCATCGCGTGATGTCCAAGCCTGTGTGTGTATGAAAAGCATGTCGTCTTAATTCAAAACTCCATCGGTTGTTTTTCCTTGCCTGCATTGGGTTTACGCTCTCAGATCTAGATATCATCGTTCCAGCATTGAATATGGAGCATTTCCTCGTGCCAATAGGTGCAAGTTACCTCCATTTACCTACGTGGATGACTCTCCACAGTTCTTTCATATCCAAACCCCGTACTGGTGTGCGCATTGATATATATCAGCTTCCCTCTTTTGGGATATATTGGGATCCAAAAAGTGAAATTGCATCCAATGTGATTGTATGGAAAGAAATCAAAAGAATAAATTAATAGCCAGAATCATATGAAAAACCTGAATGTTTAAAGTGGTAAATATATATAATGTTTCAGAAAAATAAAAATGCAGATATACAATGTTTTATATATTTTTTGATAGTTGCCAAATAGAAATGGAGATTCTGATACATAGTTTATATATAACCTTTCAGAAAAATAAAAGTGCTGATATATAATGTTTTATATATCTTTTGATAGTTGCCAAATAGAAATGGAGATTCTGATTCAAGGGTTATATATAACCTTTCAGAAAAATAAAAGTGCTAATATATAATGTTTTATATATGTTTTGATAGATGCCAAATAAAAATGGAGATTCTGATACAAGGTTTATATATAATCTTTCAGAAAAAATAAAATGTTGATATTTAATGTTTTATATATCTTTTAAGGTTTATATATAATCTTTCAGAAAATAAAAGTGCTGATATATAATGTTTTATATATCTTTTGATAGATGCCAAATAAAAATGGAGATTCTGATACACGGTTTATATATAACCTTTCAGAAAAATAAAAGTGCTGATATATAATGTTTTATAGATCTTTTGATAGATGCCAAATAAAAATGGAGATTCTGATACAAGGTTTATATATAATCTTTCAGAAAAATAAAATGCTGATATATAATGCTTTATATATCTTTTGATAGATGCCAAATAAAATTGGAGATTCTGATATAAGGTTTATATATAATACTTCAGAAAAATAAAAATGCTGATATATAATGTTTTATATATCATAAAGATGTTTATATATATAATGTCTCATATATATAACATTTGATAGATCCCAAAAGAAAATAGAGATTCGGATATATAAGGTTATATAAAATGTTTAATACATCCGAAAGGAAATAAAGGCACTGTTATATATATAGATCTCAAAAAGAATGAAGATGCTAATATATATAATTCCTTGATATATAATACCTTACATAAGATCTTTACAGATTTGAATAGCTTCTAGAAACACTCTCTGTGAGAGAGTATATGAGAAGAATAGGAAGAAAGCATGGCGATGTTAACCTCGCGGATTGTAACCTTTTATTATAATAAATGTCACATGACGTGACAAGTTTTCTGGACGTAGGCCATGGGATCGGGTGAACCACGTACATTGGTCTCTTATGTGCTTGAGGTATTTTATCCTATGCTTTTGATGTATTGTATCTTATGCGCTTGTTGTATTTTTATCTTATGTGCTTTGAAAGGATTTGATGTTATGAGATTATCGCACCTCATCTTTATCGAAGGTATGAGTTTTCCTTTAAGGACAATAAATTCATAAAATTTGTAAGATAAATAAATCTTCTCTTGGTGTTACGCATTGGAGATGTTACAGGATGGATGTAAATTGTCGGATGATTGTTTTACAATGTGTGTAGTTCTAACATTAACAATTTTGGTTGAACATGTTCCATTTAACGCCTTAAAAAAAAAGGAGAATCTGCCACTAACATGTTTGACACCCTTGTAGTAAGGAACAAAACAAAATTATTTTACCCCTTTTCACACGTAACGACATTGAGGTATGAGAGGTACGCTACAAGTTGTGTGTTTATCCATAGATCTATGTGCTCAATTTAATATTGTATCAAATCCTCAGTGGACAAGGCAGTTCTCCTCCTCAAATATCCCACTGGATCAATTTTGAGCAAAATTGCTCTTTTCAGCACTACACCAGAAGCAGAAGGTTTACCACTTAATACCCCAAGTTAAGGAAATGTCGATCAAGATTTCTTGATCAAATATGATGGATGTGATGAAAACCTAAAATGTGTAGGATATTGACCTTGTGGTTCCCCCTTTTTTTTTTTGTAGGTACAACTTCGAATGGATTCATCAGTTCCTGTTCTCACATTCACAAACTATTTAGAATTGAAGATGAAGACGATTGCATCTCTGAAGAGACAAGGTCTCTATGAGGTGTCTGTTGGAATCGGTGAAGAGTCCTTTGAGAGTGAGGTTGATTGGTTGAATGAATGTGATGCAAATTTTGGAGCAATGACATTGGCTCTTTCTCATAGCTTGTGCTACCTCAGTAAATCTATCAAATTCCCAAAGGATCTCTGGACAAGATTTGACAAAACCTTTGGAATGATTGACGAGTATCATAATAGCACTTTGGAGAGAACATAGTGCCATAAGAATTCTTGATCCAAAAATATCAGCCTCCTCTCTCTCTGATGAAGTTGTTCAAGATGAAGAAGAAGTAGAAGCTTCTCCACATCCAATTCGAATTAAATGCAGTCTCCTTGTAGAGACTCCTCCTGATGCTCTGGAAGTTTATGAGATCTATGATATCTCATCTTCTCATATGCATGAAATAGAAGAAAACATTCGAATATATGAGATTGAAGAAAAATACTGTTGCACTTCCATGCAAACACTCTCCAATTATTTTCCTTTGAATTCTGTGCAAAATTTTCCAATAATTGCTTCCGAAAGTGAAGAGAAATTTGATTTCTCTCCCTCTAATGTTACTACTGGTGTGAAAATATGTAATACCTTGGATATTTTGGAAAAAATATCATACTACCAGAGTGATCCATTCACTTCCCATGATATAGATCTTCGAGCAAATTCTCGCAGGATTGCATGCACCAAAATTCAGAATTTTGAAGAAGAAGAAAACTGTGCATCTACTGTCTTAGTGGACCATACTCTTGGATGTGATATGAACCTTATTGGATTTGATATAATATTATTTGGATCTGATCTTATATCGTTTGGTTTAATATTTCAGGTTCATAAGCTTTCAGTACTGCTTGTAACTGTTCTCATTAATTTTGTGAAGAAACAAGTACCGCAAGTATCCTTCAAAACTGTTGCTGGGGATTTTATTTCATTTCACAGATTTGGATCTGATATGAACCCATTTAGATCTGATTTACTTTCTGATCTGATATTATTTGGTTCAAATTTTAAAATCCAAGATCTTTCAGTCATGCTTGTAGCTGCTCTCACCAATTTTGGTGTGAAAAAACAAGTGCCTCAATTCTTCTTGAAATTTACTGTTGGGGATTTGGTGTCAGTTTCCTCTTATGAGGTTGTTGATGTTTTATTTTGTCAATAATTAGCTATTTTAGAAGCTATATCAGATTATGGAGCTGTAGCATTCTCTCTCCACAGTCCCAGGGATTCTCTACCTTTGGTCACATGCTCATCTCCTCACAGAACTAGTAAAGAGGAAGACATTTTGCATCCGCTTGGACACTTGCTCCTAACACTTGGGGTTGTTTTTATCACTCATGGTTTTCTGTTCATGGCTGCAACATATAATTTTCTTGAGTGTTGCTCAAATGGTTTGAATCCTCAATAACCTTTTCTCACTTATCAGTTGATTTCAGTTGCTCTACATGGGTCTAGTCTTCATCCAATAGTTGTCTATATTTCTGATTTAGTTGAGCATATTACTCTTCTTCCAAAGAGGAAGATTCCTCCGGACATAATGATGGAGAAGTTCACATTTTGGGCCCCACGATACCTGTGCACAGAAGAACCAGACTGATCATGATTCCACCTGCTTAATTGGAGGGGGGCATTTTTTCCCATGTGGTTTTTTCCCTAGCTCCTTGTGTTGAGCAGTAACTTTGATTTAACTGTAATGGGTGACCTATGGTCTTAGTTACCAAGGCCCAAAATTGTCCAATTTATCATTAAGGGGGGGTTTAGGATTATAATCCTCCCCTGTCCGATTTGGTCAATTATGTCAAAATCAAGAGTCCTTTAAGTCTATTTTTAGTCGCTAGCCTAATTGGGTCCACTTGGCCTAATTGGGGCACATGCACCAGTTACTAAAGTGTGGGGAACACTAATTGAGGCCAACTACCACTGATTGCACTTGCACGGATTAGTTTATTAGCCTCCTAGATCAGTCCCTACAATTTAGGAGCCACTGGGAGTGCCGGAACCAACCTCCTTCAATTGAGTTCAGTTAGTGACTAGTTAAGCCTAGTTAGGAGTCAATTACATTTAGTTTGTTCCAGTCATTGATTGATTGCATGTGGGAAGGCACAATTCCTCACCTAGCACACTCAGTTAGGCTAGCTAACTGATTCTAACTGACCGGTGCACTGATTGAGGCAACTGGGGCTAACTAGTTGAGCTTCGATATTGATTTAGACATGTCCAGATATCCATGTATTAAGGTAGAGTCATTCAATTTGAATTCCTCTCTCATGCATTCAAATTGACTGGTTATTAATACTAGTTTATTACATTGTAATTATTATCCAATTACCTTTTGAATTAATGAAAGCATTCACAGCTGCAAGCCATTTTTTGCAATGTTTCATTCTTCAATTCCTGAGTAAAATTGTTTGATCTATTATGTGAGTTGTGTGTTGATCCATATATCTATGTGCTCAATTTAATAATTGTAACCATATCAACATTGTTGGAGAAATAATTTTTAGTCATTTCCTATGGCATATTTATATTTGATCTCTGATACGTTATAGCCCTTTCAAAATTCCACACACAAACCTTTACAGAGTTGAAGAATGGAAAAGTGGTGTGTGTGGAACTTGTCATGGGAGGAACCTATGGTGGTGGTAAAAGATTTTCAAGATTTCAATGCAAGTTCAAAATCTATGTACTAGATAACAAGTAAACTTAATGAGGATCTGTGTACATTGCATGAGGCTTGTGTTATTCGTACCACATATTCTTTCATCGTTAAAGAGTATGACAAAGAATATATACATGGTATAATTTACTATCGTATTAGAATTCCCATGTTGTATATTAGTGCACTAACGAAATTCCCAAATTCCCTTTTTATGCAAAGATGTAGGAATTTCACTAGCAGGTTATAGAGATGGGGGTTTCCAAGGTCTTGAGGACAAAGGAATATCAAGTTCTATATCTCTTTGATATATGTATCGGGTCTAACGATAGTACTTGGCACAATTTAACAAGGCTCTACTAAGGAGGCTTTATCGTGCCCTTAACCATAATACCAAACTACCTATAAACAAATAACATTGCCTCTTAATAACTTAAAATAAAAGTGACAAGGTCTAATTAATCTAAGAGTGAAAAAATTGATTGGAAAATGGATAAGGTAAATGTGGCTAGGGAATACATTGGGATCTTCTTTTAATTAGAGAATTCATCTTAGTCATAGGATGAGGGTATGCATGGGTGAAAATCCAGAAAATTTGTAGGAAGAGTGAAAGGGAGAGAACTAATTGAATGAATATGAGGAGATTAAAATTTAAAGGAAGTGAAATTCTTGTTTGAATTAAAATCAAGATTGTAATTGAAAGCAGTACTTTTCTAGATGAGATAGTTGTTAGTGAATGAATGGTTGGAATTTTGGTATGCTACCTTCTACCTCTCCTCTAATCACAATAAATATCAATACATGGCTAAAATATGCTTAGGAAATAATTGAAAAAATTCAGGTTGTCAATTAGATCTCTAAATTCATGACTTTTGGGGCCCAATTGCTTCTGTCCACCTTTATTTTTCTCCAAGGAAGTAATCATATTGAAGTCCCCCCTATTATCCAATGTTTTCCCCTAACCCAACTTTTCAAGATCTCCAAAGATCTGAGAAACTGTAGTTTCTAAGGGAGGGTTTGTGGACAATAAGCATTCGTTAAGACCCCATGAACCCCCAAGTTGAGGAGTTGAAAATTCATCATTATAGATATCTAAGAAGCTAAGAAATTGAATAAATCTATTTATCGATGGTTCTAAATGATGGCATCCCCCCTTCCTCCCCAATGGAATCCACTGCAATAACCTCACTTTCCCTCCACATTTCCCCCGCTAAGGATATAATTGTTTCCTCAATACATTTAGTTTCCTGAATAAATATAACTATTGGATTATCTTGAGATATTTTCTTCTTTAACATATTTACTTTTGGAGAACTACTCGTTCCCCTAGTATTCCATGATATAATTTTCATTGAGACTATTTTGTAAGAGAGGATAATGTTTCCTTGATTATTAGATAGTGGCCTGAATAAATTAGTTTTGCTCCAACCTCTACAAGTCTCTTTCTATTGCTTCTTCTTCCCCTCTTCTTTGGTGTTTCCTTAAACTGTCTTTTATGTTCTTTGGGACTACCCCCACAACGCCTAGTAACCTAGATTTTGCAGTTTTGATAAGGGCCTCCTACAACAACTAGACCTGATGATAGGTGACATAACCCTGGCCCTTATCTGAGGAGGCTTGCTCAAATCTCATCCAAGTTCAATTCCCTCGATTTTGTATCCTCGTCTTCCTCCTCGATCATAGGAGTGTCGACTTATTTGTCATTTATGGATACCTTCGTGTTTTCTTCATTTTCCCTGGTCCCCCCTTTTTCCTTTGATGACAGTTATGATTCCCTTGGTTTCCTTGCTTCTTGTGTTTTTTACTCATTCTCTTGCATCTAATTGAAAACTATAAAATTATTTTGGGTTCTGATGGTGGCGTTACCTCAGGAGCACTTTTCCCTTGCCCTTCTTAGCTGCAACTTTAGTTGCTTCTTTCTTTTTCTCTTGAGACATAGGGTATTTAGAGGCTATTGCTTAAACACGTAGCCATGCTCATGACATCTCCTGCATCTAAATGGAATATGCTCATAATCCACTGATTGGAACCAATCTTCGTCATCCCAAGTTAGGTCTTTCGCCGCATCCATATAGAAGCATATTCTAGCATACAAAGTGTATCTAACAAGTTTTGTCTACTCATCAACCTTCACAAGACCTCAACGCTCCCAATATTCACTCGACAAAGACTATAGTCAAATCCATGCCAACGCCTTCTTCATGCATTAGTTATCCAAATTGAGTCTTTCCTTCCATGACTTCAAAAATAATCCACCTAAATAAAATAAATAAATAAAGCCCTCCTTCCAATACTCTATCCATATCTTCTAAATTAAAAAACACGATGATAAAAAAACCCTTTGGCTCCTAGTTGCAAGTCATAATGGCCCTATCGGAATGAATCCATTTCACCAATTTTTTTTGAAAGGGCCACATGCCTAGGAACTTACCAATTAAAGCGTGCTCCTTCATGTGTTCGATTTTTTCTTGAGCTTTTCCAATCTGATCTGCAACGACGGGATTTTACTCTATCTGGGAATGTACCAACCAGGTCTCCTTCACTTAGTGCCGTTATTCTGCTTCCTTTCTCCCTGGTTCATCCTTTCTCCTCCAGCTTCAGCAGCTGGGGAGCCCCATCGCTACTGAGAGGTCCCCCTCTCGGCAGCTATTCTGACGGGATCTAAAAGGTTTGCCAGCTGATCTCTCGAAAATCAATCTACGAAAGACCTCATAGTAAAGTTATTGTAGGAAAATAAATTTTCGATTTTTTATTGTGTGGAAGATAGTCTCCACATAGCTCTGTCATATCTATTTGTCTTTAATCGTTGGTACGCCACTCATCTAATTGTGGGTACGCCACTCATCTTTAGGTTTACATTTAAATCGTTTAATAGGATCTGTGTGTGTTAGGACGTGGGTGGTTTTTATTTTCGAATTTTCGAATTTTTTTATTGTGTGGAAGATAGTCTCCACATAGCTCTGTCATATCTATTTGTCTTTAATCGTTGGTACGCCACTCATCTAATTGTGGGTATGCCACTCATCTTTAGGTTTACATTTAAATCGTTTAATAGGATCTGTGTGTTAGGACGTGGGTGGTTTTATTTTTTCGAAAGAGAAATTTAATTAAAGAATATATCATTTCATAATCTTAAAAAAGTTTGTAATAAATTGTCTAACTTTTAAGTTTGAGATTTGGGGTGGACTAGAGTCTATGCTTTTTCATTTATAAATGATGATGAGACAACTCTACTATCGATAGACTTTCAAAATTCGAAATAAACAATTATAAAAAGAAATATAAAAAATAATGGGTAGCTATTTGATGAATGAATAACCCGTAACAATGCATAGATAACTCATAGATGATGAATGGATAACCAATAGTTCATGGAAAATAACTAGAAGAATGTGAGATAAAAAATATATATATATATAAAAATAAGGGATAGTTGATAAATAAAATAACATTGATCCAACCATAAACTATGTGGATGTCCTAGTTTTCTAATTATCTAACATGGTATTATGGTATTATCTCTTTGGTCATGATTAAGTTATAAGTTCAATATGACTTCTTAATTATGTAGTGTATATGAGTACTTAAGAAACATACACATGAAAAATATTTTAGATCTTTGACTATACAGTGTTCATGGATCAAGTATGTATTCGGGTTAATTTTTAAAATGTAATTTTTTATATTTATGTCTATATCTTAGAATTTTGGGGTGGACTACCATCTATCATTTTTCATCTATGGACGAGAATGAGACAAGTGCACTGTCAAGATTGATTCTATGGGCCAAAATTCATAATTAACAATTTCAAAAAATTAAAAAATAGCTTAGTTATTATATGATAAGTGCACTTCATGATAGTTAGAAAAATTAAAGTTCAACTTCAACTATTAGATTATTAGATACAACTATTTCATTATTAGATACAATTATAAGCTTAACTCTATTGATGATACAACTATTAGCTTAATTTCAACTCCAATCATGAATTTTACTTGAAGTTTACTTACCAATGTACATTAACTTTTAAAATTAACTATTAGCTTTAACTCGAATGATTTTACAACTATTACCTTAACTTCAACTCTAATCATTGTTATATTGGATCACTATTAGATACAACGATTAGTTTAACTCCAATGATTCTACAGCTATTAACTTTAACTCGAATGATTTTAAACAACTGTTAGCTTAACTTCAACTCTAATCATTGTTATATTGGATAACTATTAGATACAACAATTAGTTCAACTCCGATGATTCTACAACTATTAGCTTTAACTCAAATGATTTTACAACTATTAGCTCAACTTCAACTCTAACCATTGTTATATTGAATAACGATACAATGATTAGTTTAACTCCAATGATTTTACAACTACTAGCTTAACTTCAACTTTAATCACCTTTATATTGGATAACTCTTAGATTAACTCTTAGATAACTAAATGTGGAGTAAGGTTCATTAATTTAAGATCCCCTTCGATCAATTATATTCTAGTAGCTAGGAGATATACAATAAAATATAAACCGAAAATTTTATGGATCTATAGCCAAAATGATTTCATTTCAATTAAATTCAATATAAAAGAAAATAAATCAAATAAGTATTCCATGATCAATAACAGAGACAATTCTATTTCAAAAAGGGTTAATAGAAACTTTTAAATCCATATTTCTATAGATCTATTTCCATATGATTTCATCTCAAATATACTCTTTAAAAATTTAAATCATTATTTGACACATTCATCTGAAATGAGGAAGCATATCATGAGAGAGAGTATGGGTGTCATTCAAAATTCATAATTAACAATGATAAAGAAATTGAAAATAACTCAGGTGATAATTGCACTTTATGGTAGTTGAATAAAATAGCTCATGTGACAAATAAACTTAATGGCATGGTAATGTGTAGTCCATGTGACAATGGAACTCCATGCTCATGTGACAATCGGTGTAATGAGAATGTCAAGATGATCATAGATCCTTGAAGTTTAGTATTTAGTTCAATGTAGTTCAAATAATTTTGGCTCCCCTTTTGAGTGCAAGTTATTTGCTACTTGTATCCTTGGAGTTCAGTATTTCTAGTTCAATGTAGTTCCAATCATTTCGGCTTTCCTTTTGGGTACAAGTTATCTTTTAATTGTTCTCCATGGGTAGTTGTAATCACTAGTAGCTGTAATCACCAATTGTCTATGCCCTGCTATCGACTATATGTTATCACGAGCCATCTTGTAATTAAACTGTCGTGTTCCAGAAACAACTACCAATTATCCATACATCAACTTCTATATTTTTTATATTTTTTTACAAGTTATAATCCATACATCTACCATTTATCCATGCATCAAATACTAGATATTTTTATTATTTTTTTAATTGTTTATTTAGAATACAAAAAGGCATTTCAAATATAGAAAGACAACTATAAAATTCTTCTACAATTTAGTAAAAGTATACTTGTTAGACCACCCCAAATTCTAAAATATAAACATCTATCAAAGTATATAATTAGTTTGTCATTCTTCCAACTTTACCCATTAAGAAAACCCATTGCCAAATTAGAATGTTTTTATTAAAAAATCAGTATCTAATTAGAATTCTTTTATTAAAATAGCTCTTTAGAATTAAGCATTAAATTGATGAAGTATGGTTTTAATTATTATGTTGTTACTCTCAAAACTCATTTAACTAGAAAAATATGTGAAAAAAAAAATCTATAGGTGCAATAAACACCTATGGGCGTAATAAATTCCTATGAGTGTAATGATCACTGTTACCTTTACTTGTAAAGGTGAATTTTATTCTTTAGTTCAATGTAGTACAATAATTTTGGCTTCCTTCTGAGTACAACTTATCATTTACTTATAATTTTGGCTTCCTTCTGAGTACAATCATGGACTCGTCTAAGGACACTTTAGATGCCACATAATACTGGAATAAACGGAAAAATCTGATTTTAGGTGACAATTAGGGGTACTTCCCTAACTTATTTGAAGATGAAATAAAAAGAGAAAAGATAGGTAATTGAATCAGATTTCATAATATATAGGGTTTATGCAGAGAAAATGTGTGCAAATGATTATAAAATTAGTTTCCGTGAAAGTGGGTTTTCAAATTTTCAGCACATCTTAACATATATGTTTGTGCGGGCGCAGCAATATATGAGGTAAATGATGTCCATTTTGGATAAAATACTGCAGACATATAAAGGACATATGGGCCTACTGCAACACTATTTATTCGGAATTTTTCATGACTTATTTTTTTTATTATTAATTATTGAAGTCATAAAAGCTTGAAATTAAAACCTTATGTGCAAGTGCAACACTTTAGGCGTAAAAAGTAATGAAATCCTTGATTTCTTAATATAAGATCACAGATCTTGATCTCGTCTAGTGCACCATATAGTTTTTATGGGAAATGGTGATGGAAATCAAAAGTTATATAACAAACAATCGATGTATGTATCCTCGAAAACTAACGTGTGTCATTTAGAAAAATAATTATAAATAAATAAAACATATTTTTGAAGGAAAAAATTATATATTCAGAATCGTCATTTCGTACTCTACAATATCGTACATTTTCATTAAAAAATATTGTGTATGTCATATCAAAACATGGGATCTAATCTGAGCATATTGATAGAGTTCTAAAAGACAAGCAATAGCCCTGGTTGATTTGTCCTAGCCAATAGGTTCAGTATTCTGAAGCTGCTTCCAAACCTAATGCCAAACCTTAATCCCGCCAATTATTTAAATTTTCAAATAACACATATACGATATAACGCATATGTGATATAGCTTATTCATATTGCATGTGCGTTATATCGCATATGCGTTAATAGAACATATGAGAAATGTATTGACCATGGGGAGACATATCAAATATTAGTGAGATCTATTGAGCAGATTACCATCACATTACATGTTAAATCATCTAATCATCCTCAATTAACCCATAAAGTAAAATATGCATATAAAAGTCGGAACCCATTTTGTTCAACCACTACTTTTGTGTGTTGGTAAGTAATTGAATAACCTATGTTTTCTTTCTAAATATTGCATCTATATCGATTTAATGACTTTCTTGGTATTACGAATTCATGGAGTTGCATGGGGTAAAGGTATACCTTCCTTCTCAATGATTTGTTGCTTCAAAGACGCAATCAACATCAAACCCTCCTTAGTTATTTCTACCCATCCACTTAGTGCTTATATTATTGAGAAATAAAGTTCCAATGTTGAAAGTATCAAAACATGAATTCTTTGATCTACTCTCACACTAAGGATCTAATGTGTCAATATGTTGATTTGATGGTTTATTTCCTTCTTTCCATGAGTTGTACCATTGCATTTACTCTATTTGGATAACAAACGACAAAGTATATATATTCTTAAAAGTTCTCTTAGTTGTTCATTTTATAAACATTGCTAAGTTTTATGAGAAAGATTTAGTGGAGGGGGGACAAATTTGGGGGTAGAGCATTACTCCATTGTTCCCAAAAATCATCCCTATTATGATGAATTTCACCACGATGCTAGTTTGATTTTTCCTCCCAATTTTGATTCCAAAGAAAAAAAATGTATTAAATATTCGAGTGTAGAACAAATAATACATTATGTAGCTGCTAAGGAACATTGATCTACAGTTCATGGCTTGATAGATCTAATAGAAAATATCATAGGTGAGGCTAGGAGAGCCTCACCTCTCAATGGAGAAACCCAAAAGAACGCTCAGACCTAAAACCACACCCAAAACCCAAACAGAAAGAGAGAGACACAAGACTTGCGAAAGAAAAGTTATCTTCATTAGGAGGCCAGGTGCCTTTCTATAACCATTACAAAGGGACCTCATTGATGAGGCCAAAACAAGCATAATAAATGCTACTCATTATTTATACTAATATATCTACATAATACATTGCCCAATATGTAATGGGGAGTGTGGGCCTCACATACAGCCCATTCCTCCATATTTAAGTGGAAAGCCTCCCTTCTTTCCTGCCTCCATGTTGATGTTGGAAGCCATGCTTGCAAAGAGGAGAAGCCAAAAACTAGAAGAGGTGCCGAGCTTTGTTGAAACTAGATGATAATGATGATGTAGATGGTGTAATATGTGAGCACATAGGGATGCCCGTACAGTTGTTGGTGTACATCTTGTTGTAAATACACTAGAGGGAGAGATCTGTATTGTTTTAGATCTGTGAACTTCCTCTCTTGCAAGATGCGAGCATGTGGGGATGTCCATATAGTTTTTATTCGTCATCTTGTTGTAAATAAAATGGAAGGAGAAATATGTATTATTTTACATCTGTGAACCTCCTCTCTTGCTGGTGGATATTTGCACCGTTGGGGATAGGAGAACTGTGTATCCACTCACAAATGGATTGATATTGAAACCCTAAGAAGGGTGTGATATGGATTAATTGCATATGCGATACATAGAATTACATTTACACCTAATTTATGTGTTATGGCTTCTAGATTCACAATGTCACTATCTACTTCGAAGTTGTATGGGTGGTGGGTTCCCACTATAGATTACTTCATGGAAGTTCTTTAATGTTGCTAGCATAATTGAACTAGGTAAATTATAATGGTGCTATATAGGTAAATTTAAACTAATTTATTTTTGTCCTAACGCATCATTGTTCACCACCCTCATCCTCATCATCATCACCACCCTCATCCTCATCATCATCATCATCACCCTCATCCTCATCTTCATCATCATCATCATATAGTGATCATCCTCCTCCTCCTCATCATCATCATCATTGTTCATCATCATCATCATCACCATCACCCTCATCAGCTTCATCATCATCATCATCATCCTCATCCTCATCTTCATCATCATCATCATCACCCTCATCTCCATCAACATCATCATGGTCATCATCGTCATCATCATCATCATCAGATGTCATCCTGCCCTCATCCTCATCCTCATCCTCCTCCACCTCATCATCATCCTCATCCTCCTCCTCATTATCATCAGCATCACCCTCATCCTCATCAACTTCATCATGGTCATCATCGTCATCATCCTCATCCTCATCCTCATCATCATCGTCGTCAACCTCATCATCATCATCACCCTCATCCTCATCATCATCATCATCATCCTCATCCTAATCATGATCATCATGGTCATCATCATCGTCATCATCATCACCCTCATCCTCATCACCATCATCATCATCATCCTCATCATCACCCTTATCATCATCATCATACTCATCATCTTCCTCATCATCACCATCATCCTCATCATCATCTTTATCGTCACCCTCATCCTCATCCTCATCGTCACCCTCATCAGCATTGTTCATCATTCTCATCCTCACCATCCTCATCATCATCATCATATTCATCATCCTCCTCATCATCACCGTCAACCTCATCATCATCTTCATCGTCACCCTCATCCTCATCATCATCATCACCCTCATCCTCATCATCATCAACCTCGATCCTCATCATCATCGTTCATCACCCTCATCCTCATCATCATCATCATCATCATCACCATCATCATCATCATCATCATCATCATCATTTTCATCATCATCATGGTCATCATCATCATCATTGTCATCCTCAACATCATCAGCATCCTCATCCTCATCATCATCATAATCCTCATCCTCATCAGCATCACGTTCATCACCTTCATCCTCATCCTCCTCCTCCTCCTCCTCATCATCTTCATCGACACCCTCATCCTCAACATCATCAGCATCCTCATCATCATCATCATCATAATCCTCATCCTCATCATCATCACATTCATCACCCTCATCATCATCATCATCATCATCTTCATCATCATCATGGTCATCATCATCATGGTCATCATCATCATGGTCATCATCATCATCATTGTCATCCTCAACATCATCAGCATCCTCATCCTCATCATCATCATCTTCATCACCCTCATCATCATCATCATCATCATCATCATCATCATCATCATGGTCATCATCACCCTCATCCTCATCCTCATCCTCATCCTCATCCTCATCATCCTCATTATCATCATCATCCTCATCTTCATCATCATCATCATCGTCATCACCCTCATCCTCATTAGCTTCATCATGGTCATCATCACCATCCTCCTCCTCCTCCTCATCACCCTCCTCCTCCTCATCATCATCACACTGATCATCCTCCTCATCATCACCATCATCCTCAACATCATCTTCATCATCACCCTCATCCTCATCATCATCAACCTCGTTCCTCATCATCATTGTTCATCACCCTCATCCTCATCATCATCATCATCGTTCATCACCCTCATCCTCATCATCATCATCATGGTCATCATCATCATGGTCATCATCATCATCATCATCATCATCATGGTCATCATCATCATCATGGTCAGATCATCTTCATCGACAGCCTCATCCTCAACATCATCATCATCATGGTTGTTATCATCATCATGGTCTGATCATCTTCATCGACAGCCTCATCCTCAACATCATCAGCATCATCCTCATCATCATCATCATAATCATCATCCTCATCATCATCATCGTTCATCACCCTCATCCTCATCATCATCATCATGGTCAGATCATCTTCATCGACGGCCTCATCCTCATCATCATCATCATCATAATCATCATCCTCATCATCATCACGTTCATCATCCTCATCATCCTCTTCATCATCACCCTCATCCTCATCATCATCACCCTCATCCTCATCATCATCAACCTCGATCCTCATCATCATTGTTCATCACCCTCATCCTCATCATCATCATCATCATTCATCACCCTCATCCTCATCATCATCATCGTGGTCATCATCCTCATCGTCATCATCTTCATTGACACCCTCATCCTCAACATTATCATCATTGTCATCATCATGGTCATCATCATCATCATTGTCATCATCATCATCATCATTGTCATCATCATCATCATGGTCAGATCATATTCATTGACAGCCTCATCCTCAACATCATCAGCATCCTCATCATCATCATCATCATAATCATCATCCTGATCATCATCACGTTCATCACCCTCATCATCATCAAATGCATCATTGTCATCATCATCATGGTCATCATCTTCATCAACACCCTCATCCTCAACATCATCATCATTGTCATCATCATCATTGTCATCATCATCATCATCATGGTCATCATCGTCATCGACAGCCTCATCATCCTCCTCATCATCACCATCATTGTTCACCATCATCTTCATCATCACCCTCATCCTCATCATCACCATCCCCCTCATCCTCATCATCACCATCCCCCTCATCCTCATCATCATCATCGTCATCATCTTCATCAACACCCTCATCCTCAACATCATCAGCATCCTCATCATCATCATCGTCATCATCTTCATCAACACCCTCATCCTCAACATCATCAGCATCCTCATCATCATCATCGTCATCATCTTCATCAACACCCTCATCCTCAACATCATCAGCATCCTCATCATCATCATCTTGCTAACAACTGAATGTTTAGTTTCTGAGATAATGAAATCTATTGATCTGAACAAAGAATAAGTATTCAAGAAAGTTCTTCATATCCAATTAATATTTTAATGAAACAAAAACAAAGAAGAAGACTTGCAACCACTTAGTATAATAAAGTTCTTCATGTTCAGTTACTATTTTAACTAAACAAAAACATTAAGGTTATTTTAAGCCAATAAACCAATAGATTCCATGGATGTTTGTCTTGAAGTTCACTTTTAATTATGTGTAGGGACTTGTTTGAGATTTATTTTGATTCCAGTTATTTTATTTTCAAATAATTAAAGTTATTTTATCTTCAAATAATTAGAGTTATTGTTCAAATAATTAGAGGTATTGTTGTATAAAATAACTATTTGATTATGTATATGTGCATGTATGTTTATGGATAATATGCATACAAAAATATATAAGTGTATATTTCCATGGATGTATGGATCATATTTTAAAAAATATATATATAAAAGGATAAGGATGGGGAGATGGAAAAATGGATGTACATATTTTTTCTTATGCAACCCAAATCACCAAATCTATCTAGATCTGATGCTAAAAGAAAAGGTAACAAAAAAAAGATCACAATGTAAATTTAACACATTTTCATTGAACACTAAATCGCATATGCGATATATCGTATATGCAATAAATCGCATATACGATATATCGCATATGCGATATGGAAAACCCTTTTCCTCCATTAAAAACCTAAAATTCAATATCGCATATGCGATATATCGTAGGTGCGATTTATGTTTTATAGAAAATGTAGGGTGGCGTTGTGTTGGCCACCTTTAACGTATCAAAAGACATAATTCGTCTGAACCCGCGCACAGAGAATTGTTGGACATGCAAATTTTTATCATTACTTACATAATTGCATAGTTTTGTACAGGTTTGGGTGGATTTCAATGGGGAATGTACGTAATAGAGGAAGAAAGTCAACAAGGAAGGTGCTTACACCGGAAGAAGCAGAAAATAAAAAGCAAAAAAAAGGGAAGATTCAAGAAATCGTCGGCATTCATTAGATGAGCAAATAGTTCCCATTCCCCCTCAAGAGATACTTGACCTAGAGGCTAAGGAAGATAATGCAACCTTAGAAGAAGCTGGTTATACGGAAGTTGATATTATTCATCCACTATTAGACGGTCAATCTTCTGAACAATTCAATAATTATGTTACCCCCGATGCGAATGTGACTCAGCAACAACCATGTTCGGTGGTTCAATCTCCTAATCGAAATTGTGAGCCAGTAGTGGATGTAAACGTCACTCCAGCATTTCAAACGGCAAGAAATTTTGCATCAAAACGAAAGAGAACTCCTAAACAAATACAAGTGGACGAGAGCGGATTGACTTCCATGGAAGGTATGGTGGCTAAACGCACTATCCTTCATCATTCTTCTCAAATAATGAAACAATATTTTGATAACAAATCCGAAGCTGGTAAATGCCAACTGTTTTTATCTTTGCTTAAATCTAGAAATATGGCAAA
>LPNX010384262.1:149943-219099 GCA_001517045.1 Pseudotsuga menziesii | reverse complement strand
TAGCTCATATGTTAATGAAGAAAAATTTAGGCTTGCCTATCTACTAGTTGATGGAAGGTTGGAAAGAGTAGGAAGGATGAAAAGAGTGTCATTCAAATATCATTACACTATGGAGGCTATGAGAAATTATATGATTGATCTTGTTCCTTCTGAGATTACAATATTGGCACAAACATTCTATTCAAACAAACTCGAATAGAACAATATATATAATTCACATTTTTCATTTATGCCATATTGTTTTGTATGAACAATAAATTCTAGGAAAATCTATAGATATGTTTTGGACCTTTCTATTGTAGTCCATCCAATGCAAATATCAAAATGAAATTGATTGATTTGGTGTTGTTGGAAGTAGGAAACCTTCATTGGGAAGGTAGTGGAAGAAGAGAGTGAGATGGAAGGGTTGTTGAATGGTTACTCTAAAATCATGGCTTTCGATCTCTACATTTCGAATATCTTTAGATTGTATATCCTCCACAATGGTTTCTTCATAAAACCTAAAAAATCCACCCTGCTCATATCTATAGATATGTTTTGGACCTTGCTATTGTAGTCCATCCAATGCAAATATCAAAATGAAATTGATTGATTGGGTGTTGTTGGAAGTAGGAAACCTTCATTGGGAAGGTAGTGGAAGAAGAGAGTGAGATGGAAGGGTTGTTGAATGGTTACTCTAAAATCATGGCTTTCGATTTCTACATTTCAAATATCTTTAGATCGTATATCCTCCACAATGGTTTCTTCATAAAACCTAAAAAATCCACCCTACTCATATCATCCCATGAACCATCACCTTTAATGAAGCAAGATTGAAGCATGAAGCAAGGAACCAACATGTTGTATGGATGCAAGCAACCAACATGATGCATAGATGGGTATCATTAGTATGGATAGGTATCAACTGTGTCTTCCACATCCATTATGATCATTTAACAATCCTTCCAACAATAATGTTAAATATCGCATATGAAATATTTAACATTACAAAACGCATATGTGATATATCGCATACGCGATATGTTTTCATGAACCTTAGCCTTGTGTTTGGGCTTGGGTTATTCCGGACATACCATCAATAATGCATATGCATTCTTGATTTGCACTCTGGAAGTGTGTTTCTGATTTCCTAAGTGGCACCAAAAAGTGGAACCAACTTCGTGCGAGCGCCCTATTACCTAATTACCAAAACATAGCAGAATTCAAAAATCCAAAGAAATAAAACTGAAAACAGGTTAAAAATAAACTAAGAACACTAAAGGTCAGATGGAAGGCTAGATGACAATCTAGAAGGAGGGTCCAAATGACAGTCCAATCACATAGTCCGAATGGGAGGATGTAAATAGAAAATAATAAAAACAGACCTAAATGATTTAATTATCAGCTGATTTTGTGCATATGAAAACAAAATGCATAAATGACAGAATTTAAACCTAATTAATAATTCAAATAAGCAAAAGGGATTACTAATCTATGGGTATGAAGAGATTAAAAACAAACTGAAACATTGTTGAACTAATTTACAATTTAAATAAAAAAGAAGCAAAACTAATCTCTAACTATAAATTATACCTAAG
This sequence comes from Pseudotsuga menziesii, assembly GCA_001517045.1. NCBI lineage: Eukaryota > Viridiplantae > Streptophyta > Pinopsida > Pinales > Pinaceae > Pseudotsuga > Pseudotsuga menziesii. Next base: position 217,522 of record LPNX010384262.1, on the reverse strand, counting down.
ACTAACTAAATTTTATCTATCTACAAATATATCATTAAACATTTAATTGAAAGGAAAACTGAAAAACAAACTACACGTGACCTGAGACTAACTAATTTTTATAGGAAAATACTACATTAACAACATAATGTAAATTACATTAACTATGACAGATACATGTTAGAGAGAATAGAGAAACAAATATAAACAAATTAAAAATAAAACTACTTATTTGTGATGAAGAGATAAGAAAAACTCATACGGAAATAGAAACCATGAATTGTCGAGGGGCCCTCTTAGCAATAACAGGTAATGCCTGGAGAATACTTTCACACACAGTCATAAACAGTAAGGTGTAGAGCTTCTATTAAAAATAAGGAACATAGTTATAATCTTCTTCTCTCAAAACAGACTAACTATCTACCTAATGGATTGATCAATCCCCTATCTCGATGTGTGGAGGTGTTTATATACACACTGTTTCTAAGAGATTGAGCAAGTCGATCCTTTAGTGGTTGACTGCTCTTCTAAATTTAGTCAATCATAAAAGGAAATAATTAAATCTCAGGCCAACGCATAGGCATATCCCTTCTTTGGCATAAGTCTGGTTTCCTTCAATGTCAATGTGGCATGCAGGATCACTCTCCAGCGTGGTTGATGGTGGCGTGTTGGGAAGCCAAGAATACATAGTAGCGAGTCTTTAGAACAAGAGATCCTTCTTTCATGGTCGTGGAGTGGTGGAGAGCAGTGGCATCATACACGGTAGGTATTCTAGAACATGAGCTTCTCCATCAATTGAACGTGTGGATAGCAGGCCGTTTGCAGAACTATTTCAACATTAAATGCCTGAAATCGGTTATGGACAGTGCGTAGCTTGATTAAAAAGCTAGACGAAAAGATGGACAATTAGCTGCGTGATGAGCTGGACATGCAGCTGGACAACGAGTTGTGTGATGAGCTGGACATGTAGCTGGACAACGAGCTGCGTGATAAGATGGACATGCAGCTATAAAATGATTACGCAGATCGGGATGAATGGTAAGATGAATGCATTTTGTTTATAAATTCGCCCAAACATACTACATAACCTGCAAAAAAATACACATATTAATTAATATATCAAATATGCTTTAAATAACATAGATTTGAGGTAATAAAATAATAAAAATGATATTAATAACCAAAGTTAAATAAACATTAAATTTGTTCTTACCTTGTGTTGAATAAAGATTTGCATGATATAAAATACACGAAAGATAATAAAATATGCATTTAAATGTGTTATTTTAATGCCAAAAATGATAACAAAATGAGGCTCAACGTTCCCCCAAACCAGAGAAATGCCAGGTCCCACTGAGAAAAGAAAAAGATAAGAGATCATACTATCAAAGCGAACTATAAAATATAGAGTGGGTTCATAAAGTTTATAATTAGTTCAACCATGTCCAAACGAAAACTTTGGACAAGTTGAACATATGACACAAAAGGTATAAAATTAATCATTTGATAGTTGACATACATGATTGAGTAAAAGGATAGGGTTACTAACAGTGAAATGATAACTAAAAAAAACTTTTAAGGTCAAAGCATCCTCATGGAGGTAAAAACTATTTGCCAAAAACAAAATTTAGTTAGAAAATTTTAGTCATAAGTGTTATAATATCACCAAGTTTAGATTGCCATGTGGTATTTCACTTGGATTATCCTTCGATCCTTCATATAGTCCTCCATATTGATCTTCTGTAAAAATATACTTCATGCTATAACCAAGTTCCATTGCTAATTTATCTTGAAAAACACTTATCATTTCGTCAGAGAAATTAGATCTGTCATAAACAATAAAAATAAAAACAGTGTAATTTCTCCTAATCCTCCCCAGCAAAACCAAAGGTATGGTGTGTCCTCAAGCCATGAGAAATAAGATTCGATTGTTCCATATAAAAAGAGTGATATCATGTTGTTTTATTATTTTGTAAAAATAAAAATACTAATTAGTAAATGGAAATGATTCAGATATGTATATTCATGAAAAAATAACAGTTCTTAGAAAGACTACTTAAATGTTGATAAGAGAATTGAAAGCATGACAGAGGAAAATATAGTCATCTGTGCCTTATTTTAAAGATATCTTGTCATCATAATATTATTGAGTTTACCTCGGAGTGTGTGAGATTTTATAGCTATGGGTCCCATTTCTAGGATAATGACATCCTAGGTATTTGTTGAATTAGATGCCTAGGTCCAATACCAACTTACAACGATTCTCAAATGACATTAAAAATAATCGGCCTTAAAATAAAATTTGAAAACTTTTCTTCATATTTATCATTATTCTCTGAACCACTTGCATAGTAGTGCATTAACCAGATCTCTTTTACCCGATATTGCCCCGTTGCCAGCAAACCTGTTCAGTACCTTGACGGGTTTATCTTGGTACCATGCAAGCATAATATCGCTGCCAACAAGCCTGTTCAGTACCCCAGCGGGTTTACTTGCATTCATCGAGCTTCCTTGTTTTATGTTTTTACTTAACATTGACTCGGTGCTAGCAGGCCTGTTCAGTACCCCAGCAGGTTTTCCTTGTATAATGATATTAAGTATATGGAAGCCGATTGGTACTAGAGCATGCTAAGCTTTGATAAAACACATAATTCACTTTTGTAAAAAAAAATATTAGTAATTTTCATAATGGCCTTATTCATAGATCGTGTCAAAAGAGAATAACTTAAAGCTGTTCTTTGACCTTATAACCCTTCTTCTTCGTAAAAGATAAATAATTTTCCCCACAGACAAAAATTCCACCTACTATCGAGTTATCACACAAAGAGATTTTAAGAGACAAGTTTTGATAACAAGTATAGGATAAACTAGTAATCCATAGTTAAGGTGAGATTCGAAAAAGATAATAATGAGAGTAAGTCTTATCACCCAACTGTTTAAAATAGAAAATCAAAGATATACATGTCTGAATCATAAAAGGAACGGTTGAGAATGATATACACAGAATCACTATAAGCTGCAATTTTTAAGAAAGTTTTAAGATATATTACGATCATAAATTGTCTTTCAAATAATACTCCATAAGCTGCTTATAAATAAAATTCTTATAATCAAGCTGCAAAACCATTTGTTAGATGATTCATATTTATTGATAAACACATATATAATATTATGGAAAGAAAAAGAGTCACTTGTAGTAACTCGTATTTATTTAATAAAACAAAATTATATTTACATAATATCCTATTCTACTAAAAAGAAAGAAAACAATTCAAGGGTATGAATTCTTCCAATGTAACCATGTTCGAAGCAAAATTATAAATATACCTTTATCCACATATAAGAAAAATATTACAATGACTACCGGGATATGAAGAATCAACCGAGCTGTTTGATTTAGCAGCAATAAACATTGAAGAAGAGGATGGTACCGTGGCTTGGTTCCCTCTTGGAACCATATTTCAATGTGACTTATGTATTCTATGTTTTCTTCTTCATTTGTTATGTCATGAAATCTTTCATTGAACTCTAGGATGTATAAAGAATCTAAGTTTGGTGACAGGGAATATCCAGGTTCCAATGCCCCTCCCTCATCGAATGTAGGGCATTCCAGGTTGATATTGTCTTCTTGTGGAAAAGGCCAAGTAGAAACTTCACTTTCTTTTGTAGTTTCTGCAATCCCTTGATCTATAACCTCTCTAAATATCATATGAATTTCTTGCAATAATGTTGGTGAGGTAGGTAAGGTGGATAAATGTTGCAGTTCAACACTATAAGCATACTGTATTGAGCTTTATTATTGTTAGAATGTGGACTAGATTGAATAGGAACGTGCATAGGGCATAGAGGAGGTTTATGAGAAGGTGATTGTGGCAGGTGTAATTGACTACCTTGTGTGGTTGATACTTCCTGGAAAATGGGATATTGTTGAAAATCTAGTAGAACAGGAAGTATTACGTCATAAAAGAGAGTATCCCTATAATCATCAGATGGGACAGAAAGGATTTGTGAACAAGGTTAATGACAGGGGTTAAGATGAGGTTGAGAAGAGGGTATATTCTTACTAATCTTGAATTTTCCTCTTGAATATCTTCTACATAATTCACAAACATTATCATATGATAACTGAAATACGTCACCTGTTCCCATCAGACTTAAAATTTCTAGATATTCATTTCTTATGCCTTTGAGTAAACATTTTTTCAAGGTATCCTTCCCTGACTATCTTAGTTTTGATCTTTGAAGGTTGTATTGAAAGCGTTCGACATAATTTTCCAAAGTTTCTTCTTTTCCCTGTGTTCTTTCAAATATGTCCTTATTGACTCTACAATAATATTGGTATCTTTTCAAGAACATATATTTCATGTCTTCCCAAGTTTGAATGCAATTCCCACCTAGGCTCATGGACCATCGGAGGGTTTCTCCTTTCAAAGTAAGAGGAAAAAAATTGAGAGTTTGAATATTATATGCTCTACAAAGTATTTTCAATTGAAATAAAAATTCATCGGGGTCTTCATTCTCTAGTCCGTGAAAATTTGGAAAAATGGATGAGGGAACGTACTGTATTTGTGCCACTCCTCGTGGATCTCTAATAGGGAATTCAAAGGTAAAAAATTCTTCATCCTTCTTTCCTACCATACCTTCCTACGACATAAGTAACTATTCATATATTACATTGGGGTTCTTCTTTCAAGTGTTCCTGTTAGTTTGTTAGAAGAATAAGTGGTGCTTACAACACCACTAAGTGATTTAATTGTGAAATAAGTCCTACACTCACATATGAGTAAATTGTATGAAAGTAAATTACCTAAAGGCATGAGTACATCAAATTGAACTTTATGAAAAAGTAAACTATTTATATCTACAAAAAGAAAAAAACACGCTTAAGGGAAATAAATCAAACTTTGCGTAGAGTAAACACACTTGTGCGAAAAAGGAACAACAAGGCTTTGGGGAGACCCACGAAAGTGGATGCATCAGGATGTCACCCTATGGAAATTCCGTAGTGAATTCGTCTTTGCGCCTTACTGTTTCCCTTTCCCCTTGTTGTGTAATGTAAAGGCAACCTATCTATCCTTATCTATATAGACTCTGTTCATGAAATACTAAACTAAGGGAGAACCTAGACTACTACTACAGCTGGGTTTGGGGGCGTCTGTTATAACAGATGTGTAGGTTCTTACCTCTCATCTTACCGCTCCCCCACCACCAACCTATCACTAAAATTCATAAGCAAATTCTATTTTTTCTACGTTACAGAACAACTCCCTGGCAACGGCACCAAAATGTTTGGGTGTGTTCTACTATCTTAAATACACCTAATATTTAATTATCGATCGGGTTTGGTAGGCTTAAAGTTGCTACAAAATATATGCGAATGTAGAGGGGGTCCTAGGGCGTTGTAGAAATACTTTAATAAACAAAAGATTGAAAAATATTTCAAAATGAAAAACCTAGTCAAACTCCTATAAATTTAATTATTAATGTGATTAAAGCAAAACATCATACTAGGATAATATCAGACTACTCATTAATTAACTCTTCTTCTTCTTAATCTAAGAATGGGAAAACTTTCATAAACAACTTCAGAAACTGAGAAAGTTCTAATTTATGAATAAGTAGAAAAAATAAATAAATAAAGAAGAAAGTAGAAAACTTAATTAAGAAGACTTCTTCTAATCCTATAAGCGTTTTTTAGTAAACATACAATTAAAGGAATAAACCCTATGCTAGTATCAATCTACAAAGTATTGACATGTCTAACCTTAAATTCAATATAAACAATGGTGAATTAAACTAAACCAAAGATATAATTATCAAATATTACAACGATGATAAATGAGGAAATCAAAGACAAACGAAGCAAATTAAATCATAATTCAAAAACATGCTTTGAGTGAAAAGAAATACAAAAAGGGCTTTTAATAAGTACTTTTAAAATAATCTAACCTAAGGTCCTAGAGGCTGATGTAACTATTACCTAATTACCAAAACATCACATAATTCAAAAAGCCAAAGAAATAAAACTAAAAACAGGTTAAGAATAAACTAAGAACACTAAAGGTCAGATAGAAGGTTGGACGACAATCTAGAAGGAAGGTCCGAATGACAGTCCAATCGCACAGTCCGAATGAGAGGCTGTATACAGAAAATAATAAAAATAGACCTAAATGATTTAATTATCAGCTGATTTTGTGTATATGAAAACAAAATGCATAAAGGAAATAATTTAAACTTAATTAATAGTTCAAATAAGCAAAATGGATTACTAATCTATGGGTATGAAGAGATTAAAAACAAACTGAAACATTGCTGAACTAATTTACAATTTAAACAAAAACCAACAAAACTAATCTCTAACTATAAATTATACCTAAGACTAACTAAATTTTATCTATCTGCAAATATACCATTAAACATTTAACTGACTCGGAAAATTGAAAACAAACTACATGTGACCTAAAACTAACTAAATTTTATAGGCAAAGGCTACATTAACAACATAATGTAAATTACATTAACTACGACATATACATGTTACAAAGAACAAAGAAACAAATATAAACAAATTAAAAACAAAACTACTTATCTGTGATGAAGAGATAACAAAAACTCATATGGAAATAGAAACCACGAATTATCGAGGGGCCTTCTCAGTAATCACAGGTAATGCCTGTCGAATACTTTCACACACAGTCATAAAAAGAAAGGCGTAGAGCTTCTATTAAAAATAAGGAACATAGTTACAATATTATTCTCTCAAAACAGACTAACTATCTACCTAATAGATTGATCAATCCCCTATATCTCTGAGTGGAGGTGTTTATATACACATTGTTTTCAATAGATTGAGCAAATCGAACCTTTAGTGGTTGACTGCTCTTCTAAATTTAGTCAATCATAAAATGAAATAATTAAATCTCAGGCCAACGCATAGGCATATCCCTTCTTTGGTGTAAGTCTGGTTTCCTTCAATGTGAACATGGCATGCAGGCTCACTCTCTACCATGGTTGATGGTGGCATGTTGGGCAGCGAAGAATACATAGTAGTGAGTCTCTAGAACGAGAGCTCCTTCTTTCATGGTTGTGGAGTGGTGGCGAGCAGTGGCATCATACACGGTAGGTATTCTAGAACATGAGCTTCTCCATCAACCGAACGCGTGGAAAGTAGGCCATTTGCAGAACTGTTTCAACATTAAATGGATGAAATCAGTTATGGACAGTGCGCAACCTGATTAACGAGCTAGACAAAAAGCTGGACAACGAGTTGCATGATGAGCTAGACATGCAGCTGGATAATAAGCTACATGATGAGCTGGACATGCAGCTAGACAATGATTGCACAGATCGGGTTGAATGGTAACTTGAATGCGTTTTGTTTATAAATTGGCCCAAACACACTACATAAACTGCAAACAAATACACATATTAATTAATAAATCAAATATGCTTTAAATAATATAGATTTGAGTTAATAAAATCATAAAAATGATATTAATAACCAAAGTTAAATAAACATTAAATTTGTTCTTACCTTGTGCTGAATAACGATCTGGATGATATAAAATACACGAAAGATAAAAAAATATGCATTTAAATGTGTTATTTTAATGCCAAAAATGATAACAAAATGAGGCTCAACAAGTGGTCTTTGGTCTAAAAAACCATGTCCAAGGGGCAGTTATTTTGTCAATATCACTCAAGGATCACCCCCATCTTGGAGAATACCAACCACTAACTTGGATGGATTTTGGGGTGTATCCTTCTAGCTAATTCACCTTTAAGGGGAATTGAACATGGGTTTCCTTGCTGACAACATCCACACCTCAACCGAATCAACTAACAAGAATTGACCTGATACCACTGAATTCATCTCTGAATCTAGTTTCTAGTTATATAAGATTTGTTCATTTCATCAATCATTTTTATTTATTAATACTTTTATTTTAAACTCTATCCCTTCAAATTTTTACTATTCTAAAAACTGCTCGCAATGAAAATTCAATATCTTCAAGATGACAACACTAAAAAACAAGGAAAAGTCATAGTGCACATCTTGTCCATGTCCTCTTAGCAAAGGTAATTTTAGTTTTCTTAGTGACGATGACATCAAAATGAAAATTGATGGATCACAAAATGGGTTGAAACATCACCATTTTTGTGTTACTCTATTTCATTAAATATTAGAAATAATGGCTAAATCTAACAATTCCATAACAATAGTTAACTCACTACTATAATCTTTATGGATTGTGACAATATATTTGTTTCCCTACCATGAATATCCATGTCCAGCAAACATAATAGATTAATAAGTCATTCATTATCCTAAGGTAAAATTTTAAATTATATGTAGTTAGTACACACCAAATTTATCCTAACATAATTGAATAATTTTTTTGTACAAAAAATATCAGTATGGAGGTAACACAATTATCTACAAGTCCCCTTTTTACCTCAAAGAAAAAATCTCAAAGAAAATACGAGTTTAGAGGGGTTGAAGTTGAAAAAACATAAAATTTTACAATTTTCTTTGTAAAAAACAAGCAAAAAATGTTTCCCAACTCCATGTTCCCTGTTTAGATGCAACTAAACTCTGCCTACCACCTTGAAATTTTTCTCATTTCTATGCTTATTATGCCTATAATTGTACTCTTAATGTGATGTCTTCAATGTTGCATGTACTTGCAAGTGGATCTACTTGATATTATCAATGAAACTTTTAACTTGTAATTCTTCTATTATGGTATCCTCCCTCACTCTTCCTTTTTATACATATCCAACATATAAGAGTGAAGGTAGAAAATACCAAAATCAAGTTTAAAAGGGTCACTTACTAGTAGAAGTATGGACTTCTATGTTATAAGAATGTTGAATATAAATGAAAATCTTGTCTTAGGTCCTTGCATTCTTTTGAATATAACCCTTCAAAACATCAGCCAATTCCTTGTTCAATACTTATGTATGCTCATCTATCAATGGATGAAAATGTGTGGATATATTCAACTTCGTGTCCATGTTCACTCAAAGTCTAGTCCAAAAGGAACAAATAAGTCTAGTATCTTTGATTGAGATGATTCTTCTTGGTATCCCATAGTATTTTACCTAAACCTTTTCAAAGAACGAATGTGTTGGGGAAAATGGATCTATGTTGGGGAAAATGAATTTACTCAATATCTGATTGCAAGTTATCTTTCTTTACAACAGCTATTTAGTGATCTCATACAAGAGTCTAAATTGATTTTCAAGTATTTGTTGAAAGATATTAAAAATAAATGGCAGATTCAGGTTGTAATGAGACCGAAGATCATAGTTTATTGTTCTCTGCAGGTTATAGAAATTGGGGCCTTTGACTTTTCAATAGACAAGCATCCAAGCTTCCAAATGTTGAGGTAGTGAACCTATAGATTATTAAAAGAGAGATCATGTTGAGGTGTTAAGTCAATCATCTCCTCCATCACATTAAGCTACTGAGCTCGAATTCAAGATATTTCAAATATTTATGTGTCCATGTGACAAAATACCAAGTATCTTTCAAATCATCGGTCCACAAGTCAAATTTCTGGATTCGCAGAATTGTATTGAAGGGATCATCTTCCATATTACAAATGCTATTTGATTATCCTCAAATATGAATAAATTAAATAAAATCTTATATAGATTTCCATGAAGATAAAATAACAGAGAAACAATGTTCCTCAAAGACAAATAAGCTCATACTTCATGAAGAATATGTCGAAGGAAGTGGGGGAATACATCTAGCAGAAATTAGCTTGAAGATCCATAATTTTAGGAAAGATCCCAGTCTTTCAGGCATGAATTGAGTAGTCAACAATGGATTAAATTCAAATTTGAGAACGTAGTCGAAATAATTCAAAGAAGAAATCCATATTTTAATGCAAAGTTTTAGTTTCTAAATATTGCAGGTGGTAGAGATTTTGCTAAAAATTAACATTGACCCCAAACTTATATGATAACATATCAAGAAAAGGATGCTAGTCAAATATGAGTGACAATTTTCAAAGGAGAATGGTCCAGATCTCTTGCATAATTCAACATTTTGTTTATTATTAGATATTTTGTTCCACAAATTTTGTAAGAGTGAGTTGTTAAGATATTGTAACTTCGATGAATATTCTAAATGTATTTTACTAATGTAACCTATCAAAGATGTTTTATTCCTCCGTCGGGATGTTACTATTTTATTTGGACATCATCGAGTCATGAGGTGGAACCTCCATTGTAAGTTGGGTCAATAGAACCCTCTTGAATATAATATAATAATACTTTGTGTGTTCCTAGGTGAAGTCGATGTAGTAAGTTTGTTGGGGATGACTTGTTAGGGAAAAGTTCAAGTGGAAGAAATAGTATAAATAGAGGATGGGTGTTCCTCATTTGACAAACACACACTCACTTGTGTATACTGCATAGGAGAGAGAGAGAGAGAGAGAGAGAGAGAGAGAGAGAGAGAGAGAGAGAGAGAGAGATCAGCAAGGAGAAGGAGCACCTGTTTTGGGGTTTTATATTATACATCTATATAGAGGAATTTTTGCTGGGTTTTCTTCCCCTTGGGGGTTTCCCAGGATAAATCTGTGTCTATCTTGTGATTGTGTTTCTTTTAGTGATCTTGCCGATGCTATTGTTGTGAAATTCTATTAAGCACTAATGATATCTAGCTAAGCATATCAAATCTTAACATGGTATCATAGCTAGCCTGAATAGAACAAATTTCACAAGGTGAAACTCTCTCTCCTCTCCCTCTAGCAAGAAATTAGGGTTTTTGTAAAAATTGGAATTTTGGAGCTTTGATTGCATTGAAATTTGTGCCTCCATAGAGCCCATCTATTGATCCCTAGATCAAAATTTTTGAGTGGGTGGACCTTTTGGAAATTCAAACCCTAGTTTGGCTTTGAACCGAAGAAATGCAGAAACTGAAATCTCACAAGTAAGTTTTGAAGGGTGAAGATTTGAAATCTCCATGAATCAAGTGTACCAACGAACTCGCCTCAGTCAAGCTCATCTCCTGGTAAGGTCATATTTTCATTTTGAAAAATTTCATTTTTAGTGACCTCGTAGATAAGATGGCCCCAAGCACTAAGCTTGAGGACAAGCTAGATGGCATAGAAAACTTTCAAGCATGGAAATATAGGATTGGTCTCATTCTTAGAGAGAATGATCTTGAAAAATACATTAAAGGAGAAGTTGCATAACCGGAAGAAGATGAAGCTAAGGAAAAGCACCAGAAGGACCTAATCAAGGCAATGAGGATCATTGTTGATTCTATCAAAGATCACTTGATCCCTTAAGTGTCATCCAAAGAGACACCAAAGGAAATGTATGATTCTCTATCCAGAATGTATGAAGGGAATAACATCACCATAAAGATAATTTTGTGAACTCAATTGAAGAGTACCAAGATGAACCAAGGAGAATCCATTCAAGACTACTTCACAAGGGTCTCCCAGATTAAGGAGAAACTAGAATACATTGGAGATTCCCTTGACAAAGATGAACTAGTTATGACCATTTTCAATGGTCTCACTAGACCTTGGGATTCATTGATATAGATTATGTGCCATAAAAGAAAGTATGAAGTTTGACATTATGTGGGAATATTTCATCCAAGAGGAGGCTAGAGTATCCAATAGAGAAGTGTTGTAAAGGAAAGTATCCTATGGTTAGGGTTTAAGAGGCCATCAACGTACTGGGGTTGAAAGAGATATGCAAATGGTTCTGCAAGTATATATAAGAAAGTTTTAGAGATTATAATGGTTCATACCTTGACAAATGAAGATTGATCCAAGCAGCCCTTCAATCCTCTTATTGCTCCTCTTGCTCTTCTTTCTCCAAGACACCTGCAAAACGAATTATATCTTCCTCACACCAATATGACCACATATAAAGAAATGATAATCAAAGCAATATCAGAAACTATTTTGATTAACATAAACATCTGAACATAAATATAAATTCAATCAAACATTGAACAATGATTTGGGGAGAATAAGGACATCACATCTTTATTAATCTTGAAAACAAGTACAAATATACCTTCTCTTCAAGTTGGGCACCTCACAAAACCTTGATCTGGTTCTGCTGCTTCTCTTCTCCAAGGAACACAGCCTCCAAGCTCTGCAACACAAGGAGAATGCTTCTAGGGAAAAGGTGTGGGAAAAGAGAGTCCCAATTCCTCCAACATAATAATGCAAAGATTCCAGTGTCCTCTCATGGACCTCCCTACCTCTATTTATATGCTTCTAAAGAGATAGGGTCGAAGAAAAATTAGTTACAACTAAAGGAGTCAGTTGCATAACCACCCAAACTACCCGAATTTTGAAAAACGTATTTTTTAACATGAACATGCGGGTTGCAGAGACATCAGTCGCGTGTTCAAGGGATACACGTGGGTTGCAAAGCAAACAAGCGCATATGACACACAGGTTTCAATGTGAATAGTTATGTTTTTAGAGTACACGTGAGTATTATATAGACAAGTCATGCACAACATGCGGGTTTCCTTAAGGAAACACATGTGTGCATCAAAAATATCATTTTTAGGGTACTTTGGCCATTTTTAGACTTTGGTGTATTTTGGAAAGTTTTAGACAACTAAAATACCTTTCCAACAGTGCAAAGAAGAGGTCAAAAAAAGTAACATAACTCTATATATGGGTCCTCCAAGTTAGGTTTTTTTTTTCAGTGACTTTCATGAACTGTCATCATGGAAGTGTCAACATGCGACAGAATCATGGGAAAGTGGTCATAGGAAGAGATATGTCCTTTTGAGCTATAAAAGATGCCACCTAATGTATGAGGTTATAGGGGAAGATGATAACGAAAATACATTATAAAGGAAACAACTGAGTATGGAGAGAACAGAGAAACCAAGATCAAAAGGATCGAACAAAGGTACTTGAAATAGAGATAAATGTCAGACAAAACTGATCTATGGGACATACAAGTCCATATACAAAAAATTGCCATAAATATACAGGTGGATCCAACATATGTATAACTGATGAAACTATCATGGTCGCTCAATATGCAAAAAGGCGCCATATAAAATCTAAAGGAGTCATGGCCACAAATGAACAAGGTGGATCCATGCTCAACAATTGATCATAGCCACAAAAATACAAGGTGGATCTATGTCTCAGCAAAATGTCATATGAAGTGTGATAAGGTCTTGCGCAACTTGGGCAATAGCAAAAAAATGATGATGCTCCTATCGGCCCAAGGTCTTCAATACAAACCTCCCAAAAGCTATGAATCCTAACCATGCGAATAAAGGAGTTGAAGTTGAACATGGAGGAAACCGTTTGATTACCAGTCAATAATGAGAACCGTTAACAAACACGAGAGAAACCACCATTAATGAAAATTGTCCCCAAGGTACCTAGTACATTCTAACATGTGTGAATACAAGGACTTGAAGAATCCATTGAGTAGGAGACATTAAGTTATTCCCACTACCCAATAGTGAGGGAAATTGCCACTAATGACTAGAATCCCCTAGGTACTATCATAAAAATCTAAATCTCATTCCCAGAGCAAGATTTGTTGCAATCGATAGGAAGAGATCCGTTGGAAGGAAGGAATTAAGGAATCCTTCATCATCCAACATAAGGTAATTCAAAGACTAATTGGATCTGGAGATGGTATAGAATTTCATGACAAGGATTGCCTAAGACATGATGTAATGAACTGATACCAGGGAATGGCCAACAAAAAAGGTCAAGGCAACTACAGAATGGTCGAAAAAGGTTTAATCCTTGAATAGTGAGCATGACACAAAAGTGACTTAGGCATCTTTTGACACAAAAATACCAATGACAAAAATATGCAATGTAGGAGACATTAACAGATTCCCCATATAATTGGAAAAGAAACCAACTAGAGGAGTAAAAAAATCTGAATCAGGAAAAGGTCAAAATACTAGGACCCAACTGTTGATAGACTCAAAACTGGTGCTTTGTTCAAGGAAACAAGGCTTTCTTCCATGATGTAAAATATATGTGAATGAACTTCCCTTCTCCTCTTTCTTGTAAAGGTTTAACGAGTCCAAGAAATAAAAATTAGGACCTTCTTCATTTTTGGAAAGCTTGAAGAATAGACAGAAGAATGCTTGATAAAGCATTGATTTGTGGATTTTACGAGCCCGAACTAGTACATGTTTGTCAGTGTTTTCATAGTTTAGAGAGTCTAAAAACTCCAAAGAATACTCAAGGGGGAAGCTTTTTCATCCAATTTAGTCTCCTGAGGCCGAAAAAGTATAAAACAACCCACTGAAGAACTCTCTTAACTTCCAAAGAAGTAAGGCACACCTTTTTCGTATTTAGTCAGAACGGTCCGAAAAAGGTTAAATTACCACCTACCCAATGCTCCTTAAAAAGCAGCATATAGCCTGAGTTTAACGAGTGTGAAGGAAGGCAAGATCACTCGAAAAGATCCATTTGATTACGAGAAATGGGGCTTACAACAGTAAACTCGATTCTTTTCTCTTTAGGGTTTAAGTAGCATGACAAAGACATAAATTACACTCAAAATATTTTTCATGTTTAGATCTAGAGCACGAAAAAGAGAAAACTAAGCTCATATCGGGCATTCCTTTTCCGTAAATTTAGTCCCTCAGGTCTGGAAAAGTGATAAAACTATACCTAAGAATACTCTTCTCAATTCCAAAGAAAAGAGAGTGCTCCTTTTTCATATTATTCCACATGGTCCAAACAGGTGATAACCTACCACCAATGTGGATGCCAGTTCACATATTCTTAACGAGCTTGAACGAACAAGTTTACTCGGTAGTCAAGTCTATTTTGAGGAGTTAGACCTGGTCCTAAAGAAACTCCATATCTTTCTCATGAATTTTTAACGAGTCCTAAAAAGTTAACTTGTGGTCTCCTTACTATTTTTAACAAGATCAAAGGAGAGCAGAAATAATGCTCTAAATGTGAGGAGACGACTGTCATAGGTAGGAGAAACTAGTTCCAACTGCAAGGAACAAACCTATGCATAGTGCAAGGAAAGAGAGTAATATAAGGACACTTGGGGAGCATCTCCTCCAGGTAAAGGGTGTCAAGTTGCAAAGGAAAAATGATACAAGAATGAACGACGATGAGAGTAAAGATGAGGGCTTATCGAGTTATTTTTTAAGGATTCTAATATTATAGTAAAGTATAATATTCTAGGTGATTGTTTTGGATTGAAAAATTTTATTTATAGATAGGTAGGCAAATATTAAAAATGAAACATAAAATTAACACTGAAATGTATAAATTTTGGCGAATATAATGATAAAAAAAAACATATTTTATGTAAATATAGGCGATATTAGACACCAAATAGAGAATTTATTTTTTGAAAAAAACCCAAAAATAGCCAATTGGTGAAGTTTCGCCACTAAAAATTAACCTGGGGCTTATACAATGAGCTAAAAGCATGGAAGTCGACATCAGGCTCATAAGCACGAGCAAGGAACATGCAAATTCAATTATAACTTGAACAACAAGACAAGGCCAGTAAACAATTGTGAATCCAACTAAGAATCCTGTCTCCAAGAAACAACAACATCAGGTTCATATTCAGAAGAAAAGATACGACTTTGCTATCTTCTACAAAAGGCGTAGTCAAGGAATAGTCAACCAAGGAGGACTTTATAGTTACAAGATGCGAGGTTTTATGATCAATAAGATCAACCTCAGAAGGAAAGTAAAGATCAGCAGAGGAGATAGAGTCTGTAGGAACAAACTCAGTATCATAGGAGTTGAAAAATTCATAAGAAAAATAAAACTCATTAGGATCATTGATTTGTTATTCGAAGGGAGAGTCCAAAAACTCAAAAATACCAACATAAGAAGACCGATCCATGACAAGATCATACTTAGTAATAAAATCAAGGTTAGACTTAGTCACAACTGAACCAATATCCATAAGAAGGTCAAACTGTATCAAAGAATCTAGGAAGACTTCATTCGAAGGAAGGAGATCATCCGAGATAGGACACATGTCTAAAATTTCAAATTGATCGACAGAGTGGAGAGCATTCTCCATAGTTTGTATAGGATGACTCACCTGGTCAACTAGTAGGACCACGTCCCGAGAAGGTAAGCATGAAAATAGAGGATTCTTCTTAGTAGCAATTGAACGTAAAGGACATGAGGCCACATAGCTCACATGTGGCGGGGTAGTGTCTATAGAAACACCAGGAATCAATAAAGGAAAGACTTGGTCTCTAGTTGGGTCAAGAGATGGATAAAGAAAATCCAACTAATCGATACTGAAAATTTCTTCACCATGATTAATGTACATCACACGAAAGAATGTTGACACCAAGGGGTCTTCTACATAATCATGGTGATTAATGTACATCTGGCATGGAATAGACATAATCACGTTCAAGGAGCATATTGAAGTCTAAGGGGTCTTCTATCACCATGAAGACAACTAAGACGGTCTTCCCACCCAAAGTAACAGGTGTTTGAGAAAGAATTCCCAAGGCTATACTAGTTCTTATATAAAATTCCAATAACTAACTAGTTGTAGACACAAGGCTAGGAGACCTCATGCCTCACCAAGCATGAGTAGACAAGATACTAACTGAGGCTCCTTCATCAACAATACAACAAGAAATCATGTATGGTTCAACTTTGACCTTTATCTAGAAAGGTGCATTAGAAAGAAGGCACGACTCAACTAGGCTATCCCAATCAAAGGAAGCAATCCGAGAGCTTGATGGGGGTTCATATGAAGCAAGTTCAATGCCCCTTTTTCAGTAAGTTCTAAACTGGCAGTGAATAAAATGTAACTAGCAAACACTTCACTCTCTAGAAGAAGAGTGGGATTGATTGACAATGGAACCAATTCAACCGCTTTCTGAAATTCACTCTTCGAAGGGAGAGTGGGATTGACCAAACATGACATTGGTTCTATCACATCAGGATCACTCTCCGAAAGAAGAGTGGGATCGACCAAAGCTAAGATTGGTTCAACCACTTGATCAACCAAAGGTTGAATAGATGGTTGAGAAACTACAGGTTGTTCAGGAGAAGGAAATCCTTGAGTCTCATATCACACCCTTTGCACCTCTGCAATAGCAGGGCACTGATGAGTAAGATGATCTCCCTCACATAGCTTACAAGGGAACTTAAGTTTGCACTTCGAACGGACATTTTTCTCAACGGTGTCAACATGCCTAGAAGTGGTTGACTGTTTACTCTCAACATGACCTATAGAGGCTGAGATTTTTCCCCCATCATGACCATCAGAGGCTGGGTGATTGGGTCCAACGTGACTAAGAGAGGCTGGTTGTTGAAAAAATTCAAAATATTAAAAAACGGGAGGACTATGAATCCAAACTCTTCATACCTCCACGATGGAAGGGCATTTATAAGTAAGGTGGTATCCCTCACAAAGATTACAAGGAAAATTGGGATTTTCTTTTGAATGGCTAGTTTTTTCAATAGTGTCAATATGACTCGCAGTGGCTGACGGATTGTCTTCAGTATGAACCACAAAGACTGAGAGACTTCCCCTAGCATTACCTGCACAGGCTGAGAGAATGGGTCCAACATGACTTGTAGAGGTTGGATGGGAACCACCAACATGAAAAACAGAGGTTGAATGGTTAGGATCAACATACGTTGGAACAGTTGAGTGTGTGCCCACAACATGAACTTGAGAGGCTGGGTGGATGGATCCAACATGACGTGCAGAGGTTGTGTCAAAACCCCAAATTTTCACAAAAATTTAAAATGTTGAGATAACAATAAATGCTAAAACTTGTGGTCTACAAATAGCTAATGGTTTGCAATAAAGGAAACAATCAAGTAATTAGTTTCATTTAATTATATTAACTCAACAGTTCATTGTTTTTGTAACAAGAATAAAGTCTTCTTGCATACTGTTTTACTTCAGTTTACTGATGAGTCTTTTCATGTCAAGTAGGTGGAATTTAACTTTTGAATCTGGGGCTTACTTAGCAATCGTGCTAACGCAGATGAATGTTGGTTTTTACAGGTTTATAGGTATGATCAAACGAGTACGTATTAAAAGTTATTTAAAGTATTATAAATATTTTATTTGCAATTTAAAAGCTTAGTAAATAAGCTGCTAAACTCTAAACAACTTCTGTAAGGTAAAACCATGTGGATTCCTTCAGTTTTTCTTGTAATAAAGTTCATAAGTAAGTAGCGACAAAAGAATATGGTTGCGACTCTAAGAATTAGAATCTCAGATACAAGTAATTCTACTTTAGCCTAAGTAATTTGCAATGATATAATGATTGTTTTGTCAGTATTTATACAATAATACAATTTTCTTATCTGTGTAATGACTGTCCCACATTTTGCTTCTGCGAGATAACTTACAACCTGTTAACCTTTGGACAGTAGAAGTTCGATTGTGCAAACTGAAGACCATAATGCCTTCCTACATGAGATCATGGTTTGCCTATATTTTATTTTCATGTTGAACCCTATGGTTCTAGTAATTTCTGGATTCAATAGGACAATTCCTATTCTAGTTATCTTGTTTAGTTCTATAACTACTTTACTACCCAATTGACCTAGTGAATCTTTAGTAACTTCCAGTTTGAGTCGTAACCACAATCCATCAAAGTATTGTCACTTTTAACTAAGTAACAAAATTTCATAAAAGTGCTCTTACAATACTTTTTTGTCTACTTCATAGTTATGCTATCATTTGAGTTATTAGTTCTTATGTGACTTATGAACATGCACACTCTATTTTATTAATAGACATTCAGTCTATAATTAGTTCATATTCATAAACATATTTACATTTAGAGTTTATGATTCTTTATACTATTACATTATGTCATTTATAAAGGTTATGACTTGTAATGTTGTTATTACAAGAGATTTACCAGGTATAAACTATAGTTGTTCATTGATTAGCATGAACTCTCCCATAAAACATTTGATCTCTTATCTATAGTAAAGACATAAACATTGATCTCTATCTAAAATAAGCCATAAATTATTTGATTTCAATCTATAATAAAAACAACGTTTAGAGAAAAGGAATGCAACCACTCATATCTTAATTGTCATGTTATGATATAATACCATAATGTTAATGGTGAAATGAGTTCAATGAATAATCAAAATCGGGCTTTTACCAAGGTTTTAAAGTATCATTACATGCTAGGTCAACGTAATCATACGTTGTTATCCTATTACTAAACTGACATATGATAAGGTGCATATGATTATCGATTTGCATGGCAAATTATTGGGTCGATTATCATAGTTTAAACCTTGTTCCAGTGATTTAATAATTGGATTTTTTTTTACGCAGGAACTATAGAGAACGACCCATTTGCATGGTTTGATTTGATGACCACGTGGTCGTCTCCTGACCAAGCATGGGAGATATAAAACACTACCGTAACCTAACCCTTATCATTTCCATTCCGCAGTTTGCACTAGCCCTCGAGGTTGCTCTGTTTGGATTCCATGGCGGCCGTCGGTCCTCCTTTATCTGGTTGTCTTGTGTCTTGGTTCAATGCTGCATTTGTCATCGATGCGTGGTTTTAAAATCCATTCTCAGTGGCTGGGTTCTCACTCTACAACTTGTGGAGATAGTTGTCTCCCTTGACCTACTGTCAATCAAATTCTCCTTCCATCATCCTCGTGGCTTACGGTCTGCTCCAATCTTATTTTCTGTCCTCATGGCTCGCTGTTGCATGAGGATTTGTCTTACAGGCTATTGAGTTTTCAGTTTTTGAAGCCTGTAAGTGACAGTGCTTCCTTGAGACGGTTCGTCGTAATCATTAACATGTAAAAGTTTTGTTTTTGCTTCTTTTTAAGTTGCAGCCGGTATATTGCTGTTACAAGGGCACATTAAAATCTTAGGTTAATATTTACTGACAGTATTTTTTATGAACTCTTTGTAGGTGCCCGCCATTACATACTTTGATGGTGAAGGAAATGAACAGTCCACCAACGAATGTCGTGGTTCGTGGTTTGTTTCGGGTAAGCCCCGTGGTCCATGTGTTGGGTTTTCACCCTACTTGTATCAGGGTGGTCAATGGAATCACCCAAGGTTTGGATAAAACCCTCCCTCGAATCGCCACGAGTTATTTTGTTTGTTTTTACAGGTTGTTGTTGTAATACCTAGAATCAAACCCTCGCTAGTCGATGGGTAGACTCGGTTTAACTGAGCATTGTAACTAGTTTGATGTTGGCTTTACGACATGTTTAAAATATTATTTTTTTGTAAAGACAGTCTGTCTTCAAACTTGTTTTGGTTTAACAGATGTTTATATTATACTCTATGTAATTTCAGGGTTTTTACCTTTCTTGACTGTAATTCAAGTTTTTGTACTCTGTAAGGCTTTATAATTAAAGTTTTAAGACTGATACTTATGGTCGTAACTTAATTCTTGCTTGTTTTTATTTATAGTTATGAATTAGGGTTTATCCTGTGGAAACCCTCATTTTGAAATAGATTATTCCAGTTTATAATAATTACACAATCTTTCTATTTGTCCTTAAAGGACTGTGAGTAAATTATATTAACCTAGTTATTTAATGGTTACATAATTAAATGAATTTGATTTATTACTTCAATGTTTTGCTAATTGTAATTGCAATAATTATAACGGTTTCTAACCCTATACTTAGCCTTCACAGGTACACCCTGTTTATATAAAAAGAAACAGTTTCTTTATAAGTACATTTTATATATGTTGATCAGTAATGTATTTCATTTCTGTGTTTAGATTCAGTTGGTTCTTTAATAGTTTAAAATAACTAACTTATGGTTTAACCTAGGTTACTAATGTATATAAGTATACATATAATTTATGCTCAGAAATATGAGCCAGGGTTTTTACCCATTTAACTTTTAAAGAAATAATTCTTATATTGTTATTTTGTTAATTCAATTACTGTCACAAGATTTCTTCAGTTTGTTTAAAAGAATTACTAATTTATAAACAATATTGTTTATTGTTAATAATAATATTATTTGTATTAATAATACTATTGTTTGTGAATATTGTATTCTTTTAAGTTTATGTTTGCATTTATATATATTATTAAATAAGACTGAGAGAAATCTATAATAATTGAGTTTATTTAATAAGATTATTTTTGTAAGCTTGGTGAAAGAAATAAGAACTTTCATACCTGTCAATACTCCTTACATCTAATTTGTCTGTAAGTGTGTAAGGACAGTTCCTTATTAATAATAACTTATGCATAGGTTACTACTGTCTTTTAGTTATTAATACTATAAAAAAAACATACTGTAAGAGTTATCAAGTTCTTATTTAGAGTTCAGATTGTTGCAGGTAAAATAACTATTAATATCAGGAAAGGAAGTAAACTAACAGAAATATATTTAGATATTTACTTAACATAATAATAAGCATTCAACTGATATTTCTATTTCTTCTATTTTAGTGTAGATGTATAGTTTATACAAGAAGATACTGTGTAAAAGAATGAATTGCATACTTGAATCTACTGCTATTAGTAAAATAATACGATTCTGTTCTTTTTCTGATATTCTAAATACACAGTCTAGTTCTAACAACAACTCTACGAAATAGATTAATATTCTTCCTGGAAAAACAACTAACTACTGAAAGAAACCATTTCAATAATTTGAAAAACATTACTACTTTATTCATTTCATATTCCTATCATACTTCATTCATTTTAAACACACTCCTGTGCTAGAGTACGATCTGGATTACTTAAGATGGGAAAAAACACAGGTAGGATTTATTTTTCATCACAGAACAGATTCAACATTAAAACAACTAAGAGATTTCAAACTTAACAGTTTACAACATAACATATAATCATTCATTATTTGTTCATACACAAACTTTAAGCCTTAACACAGAAATTAAAGGATAGTGGAACCTGTTTTTAAAGTTGGATGACAACAGCGTTGGGAGGCCATTCCTCCCTACCAACTCCTGGAGAGCGCTCAAACAATGAATTCTCAGGACCCCCAAGCCTGCTCTAGTCTCCTTGGTTGGAACTAGGTGGAGCAAACAACAAAGTACTAGTCCAAGACTCAATACCAACTCTGCACACTACAACAAGATCTTTCAGCTGGAAAGTTGTACTAGATCACTTTCCTGCAGTTTACCCTTCAAACACCTTCCTCAAAAATTCCCTTCCCAATGAATTCCTTGAAGTGCATTCACCTGAATGATTCTTCTCCTGGAATGAGCAGCCTCAGCTCTCTTCAATGGGATTTTTTATTAAGATTGCCTAGGTCTTTTTGGGTTAGTTGTCATTGATTGAGCCACCTGCTCTCATCCCACTTTCTTGGGGGATCATGACGCCAAATGTAGGGGGGTTGCCACCTACAACATAGGAAGTGTTTGAGGATGTTTCCACTTGTCTATTTTCTCTCCACCTAGTCTCCTCCACCAACTTTACCAGTAACACTCTTTTCAACGGCTCTCCCAAGCTGTTGTCTCCACTTTTTTATTAAAAATTTAAATATTCAGAATTACATTCCACATCCCTAACTCTCCTGAGTCATCAGTTACAACTTAGCATTAAATTTAACATAATGTCTTGGAATAAAATCAAAATAAGATAATATTATTTTGTAAAATTGGGGCATGTGACAGGTTGGATGGGGAGGTTTAACTTAAACATCATAGGTTGAACGGGTTCCCTCGGCATGAAATGCAGAGGCTGAGTGACTAGATCCAACATGACCTAGAAAGGTTGGCGGGATCCCACCAACATGATCAACAGAGGTTGAGTTCTTAGATCCAACATGACCTGCAGAGGTTGAGTGCTTAGATCCAACATGACCCACAGAAGTTGGATAGGTGCCCCCAGCATGAACTGTAGAGGCTGAGTGGTGAGGCTCAACTTGAATTGAAGAGGTTCAACAGGTGCCCCCTTTCTTATGTTCCTTCTCCCTATTCCTCCTTCTTTTACTCCTTTTATACTGTCGGTTACTAGTATCAGTACTTTCACCGCATGAGGTAGAAGGAGGAGGAGAATCAACTACAATTGAAGGGGAAGTAGTGTTTTGATGCCCTTGATATAAGGAGCTTACTTGAGAAGCATCGAAGGCATTCAAGATAGTTGGAGTGGAAAACAACCACACCGGTAGCCCTAGGGTGAATCCAGGTAGATTCATGGTGGCCATCAAAGGAACACCAATAGTCCCTATGAGAGGAATAGTACAAGGAGTTTCGAGCATGGGGATCTCTTGGTTGGTGTTTAAAGGGGGGTTAGCCATAGTCTCAAATAATAAGACAAAGTATAAGGTTGAAAGGAAACCAAAAGTACAAAGCACACACCTAAAGGAAAAATAGGTACAGACAAATGACAAGGTACTCATTAAGAAATTCCTAAAGCCAAAGAGACAAATAGGTATAAGGTATGCCTTCCAAAATAAAGATGATAGACAATTACTTAGCGTTCCTGCATATTTTATTAGGCACAAGGGAAGGAATCACCCAACCACCCTCTCACACATTCTACTAGGGTTACCTTCCAAGCCCATCCAACCTAGACCAAAAATAGCCTTTGGTATACCTGTGTATGAAGTCTATATTTCAAAGAGACTAAAGGTTACCGCAACTATACTGACATTCGGGGGGGATAGTCGCAAACCTTATTCGTATGCATGGGCAGGGTAGCAAAGCCCGAAACCCTGTCAATACCAGCACTGCATGAGGCCTAAAGGGTGTTATTGACAGAAGTCCTTAGATGCGCAAAAACCTTGGTATACACTTTGGAAAATAATCGAAGGGTTATC
Organism: Pseudotsuga menziesii; assembly: GCA_001517045.1. Lineage (NCBI taxonomy): Eukaryota > Viridiplantae > Streptophyta > Pinopsida > Pinales > Pinaceae > Pseudotsuga > Pseudotsuga menziesii. The sequence continues at coordinate 193,774 of LPNX010384262.1, read as the reverse complement.
TTGTTAGTCCAAGCCTCCACACAGCCTCATCCTTAACTGTCATTTGAGAGGAGCTTCTCAGATACAATCAACATAGAAGAGGGTTTAACTATTGATTGGACAACTACATCTGAATTTAAACATGTGTGGATATTTGAAACTTCTTAATCCACAAGTATAGCCTAAGCTAGTTGGTGTAGGAGCCTATAAAATATAACTTACTAATAATTTTTAAATTATATCGTACATTTTAAAAGGTTGTTTTTAGTCAGAGGTGAATGGCATGAAAAAATGTGGTGTTATGACTCAAAGTTGAAACAAAATGACTAAACAAAGAGAAATGAAATGTAAAAAGCAAAAAACTATTCTGTTTCTTTTTCAAATAGAAACTTGAAAGCCACAAAAGAACACATTTTTTTTTTCAAAAACAATGATATGCTATGCAATCTAGACTAAAAACCCAATCTACATGGATATAAAGAAAACATGTGTTTTTTTATTTTCTTTTTCTTTTATAAATGCAAAATAAAAACTACCTACAAACTAAATGTATGCAAATAACAAGAACAAAAAGGGAACTCTGCTATACAACCACCAAAAAGACTCTAGAATGCCCTAAAGTCAGTATAAACACTACTTGGAAGGAAGGTTTGCATAAGACACAAGTCAACTATTTTGGCATGGTGAAGTTAACCAATAAAAGAAGAAGGAAATAAAGACCAATAAGCTTCTAATTTCAGACAAATATCACTAACAAAGGCTGACTAGAAACATAAGCCAAAAATCATAACAAGCAAAGCGGGTGGGGGGAAAGAGCAAAGAGAAAACCCTAATGCTACAAAAGGACTTACCACATAGATAAAGAACACCTGAAAAGGATGACACTAACTCCCTGGATTCATGCAGCTATAGAGAACCCCAAAAGACCTACAAAATAGCCCCCAACAACAGAAAAAACCATAAAAATGAGGAAAACATTGTTTTAAGGGCACACACGGGTTGTACAAATGACAGATCGCATATCATACATGGGTTGAAAGTACATCAGGTCATGTGTATAAACCAGATACGTGACTTTTTAGTCTGTAATTCACGTATAGGTGGAAAACATCCCCAAAAAGGTCAAAAACTGCCTTAGGAAGGCAGGCGAAGTGTACTATCAGACTTAGAAGTTGTTCCTAAGTGGCAAGAAGGACCTGAAACTTTACAAAACACTTGAAGAAAGATAGAGAAACCCTAAACAGGAAAGGCTCTCCCCAACGGAGTCGCCAATTCTGTTGTAAAGGAAAGTATCCTATGGCTAGGGTTTAAGAGGCCGTCAACGTACTGGGGTTGAAAGAGAGATGCAAATGGTTCTGCAAGTATATATAAGAAAGTTTAAAATATTAGAATGGTTCATACCTTGACAAACGAAGGTTGATCCAAGAAACCCTTCAATCCTCTTCTTTCTCCTCTTGCTCCTCTTGCTCCAAGAGACCTGCAAAACGAATTATACCTTCCTCAAACCAATATGACCACATATGAAGAAATGATAATCAAGGCAATATGAGAAACTATTCTGATTAACATAAACCTACGATCATAAATATAAATTCAATCACGCATTCAACAATGATTTGGGAAGAAGAAGGACATCACATCTTTATTAATCTTGAAAAAAAGTACAAATATACCTTCTCTTCAAGTTGGGCACGCTACAAAACCTTGATTTGGTTCTGCTGCTTCTCTTCTCCAAGGAACTCAGCCTCCAAGCTCTGCAACACAAGGAGAATGCTTCTAGGGTAAAGGCGTGGGAAAAGAGAGTCCTAATTCCTCCAGCATAATAATGCAAAGATTCCAGTCCCCTCTCATGGACCTCCCTACCTCTATTTATATTCTTCTGAAGAGATAGGGTCGAAGACAAATTAGTTACAACTGAAGGAGTCAGTTGCATAACCACCCAAACTACTAGAATTTCAAAAAACGTATTTTTTCACATGAACATGCGGGTTGCAGAGACATCAGCCATGTGTTCAAGGGATACACGCGGGTTTCAATGCAAATAGGAACGTATGACATGTAGGTTGCAATGCAAATAGTCATGTTTTCAGAGTACATGTGAGTATTATATAGACAAGTCACGTACAACATGCGGGTTTCCTTAAGGAAACTCGCGTGTTCATCAAAAATCTCATTTTAAGGGTGCTTATGGGAATTTTCAGACTCTGTTGTCTTCTGGAAAGTTTTAGCTAACTAAAATAATTTTCCAACAAGGTGAAGAAAATGCCAAATAGAGTTACATAACTCTCGATATGGTTCCTCAAAGTTAGGTGTTTTTTTCAGTGACTTTCATGAAGTGTCGACATGTGACGGAATCATGGGAAAGTGGTCACAGGAAGAGATGTGTCATTTTGAGCTATAACAAGAAGCTCTACTTAAAGAAGATGATCAAGCCCTAAATACCCATACCAAATGAGGAATAAGACAATCTAACTTCAAGAAGGAAAGTCACAAGGAGTATCGACCTCCTAAGAGGTCCCAAATGAAAAGATAAAATAGTTGGAGGAAAGAATAATCTCAATTTCAATGTTATAACTGTCACAAGACAGTACACATTTCCAGAGAGTCTCCATTAAATAAGAAGGACAACAAAATACTTCATGCACATCTAGCTTAAAATGAGGATGGAGAAGAAGAAGAAGTATCTCTAAGAAAACAAGGAAAATCAGTTGATTCGGAAGAATATGTACTATTCTCTACTCTCTCTGGGTCTATGACACTTGGAGAAGGTAACATGGCTTATTGATAGTGGCACTTCAAAGACAATGGCGGGAAAAAATAAAACTTGGTCAAAACTTGAAGAAAATAACTCTCCTCAGAAAGTATCATTAGGAGATTACTATCAATATCCTATCAAAGGTATTGGTGAAGCAAGCTACAAGATTAACTCTATAACCCCCATGAAGATGAAGTAAGTATTATATGTACCAGGTTTTAAGAAGAAATTACTTTCTATCTCAGCATTAGATAAGAAAATATACTAAGATTTGCATTTATAGATGGATAAGTGCTCATATGGCCCAGAGGAAAATCAATTGAAGATGTAGTTGTCATTCGTGAAGAATAAGGACGATTATATAAACTCAAAGGACATTCAGAAACGACCCTTGTCCATGAGATCACTATCCCAAGTGAACTATGGCATAGAAAACTTTCTCACATTAACTACAAAGCATTACCTTATGTGAGAAAAGTAGTAACATGTTTACCATATTTGAAGAACGATCATGAAGGAACTTGCAAAGGGTGTGGAAGAGGAAAGAATATCAAGAGTCCATTTCCAAAGAGTGAAACAAAGACTAAAGGTATTTTGGAATTAATTTATTCTGATGTATGTGGTCCAATTCCATCCACATATTTAAGTGGTTATGAATATTATGTTACATTTATTGATGACTATTCAAGAAATACTTGGAAATATTTCTTGAAAACAAAGAATGGAGTATTCAAAAAATTCAATGAATTCAAATCCTTGATAGAGAACCATTCAGAAAGAAGAGTCAAGACACTCAGAACAGACAATGGTGGAGAATATACTTCAAAAAAGTTTGAAGCCTTTTGTAAAGAAGTTGGAATCAAGAGGGAACTAACCACTCCCTACGATCCCCAATAGAATGGTGTTGCAAAAAGAAAGAATATGACCATTATGGAAGAAATGAAGACAATGATACATGATCAAGATATTCCTATGTATCTATGGGATGAATTAGCAATAACAATAGTTTATGTGTAGAATAGATTATCTCGTAGTTCCCTTGAATTCAAGACTCTAGAAGAAATATATACAGAAAATAATCCCAAAGTGAGCCATCTCAAGATATTTGGTTGTCTAGTATATGTTAACATTCCAAAGGAAAAGAGAACCAAGTTCGACCCTTCCGAAAATAAGGGAATATTTTTTGGATACTGTGAAGTATCCAAATCCTTCAGGATATACATTTCAGGATTCCATCACATAGATATTAGTAGGGATGTAACATTTGAAGAAGAAGAAACTCTTAAGAGATATAAAAAGTGTCAGCATGAATAAGTACATGAAGAGGATGTACCTCCCATAAACTTAGAAGTTGCACCCTCTCCTGAAAGTGAAATATTAGAAGACCATGGTATGCTAGAACCTCAGGAACCCCCTACTATGAACATATCACAAAAGAGAAATCCTGTTTGGGTATGATAAATCATACAATAAGAAGAGAAGTATGGATCTCCAGAAGGCTCCACAAGAATAAACAAGAGATCAAAGGCATTCTCCAGTTATGTAGATTTGATGTGTGATATTTTAGATCAAGAACCTGCCAATTATGAAGAAGTTGTACAAAAGAAAGAATGGGTAGAATCAATGAAGGAAGAATACCAATCAATAATGAAGAATGTTGTTTGGGATATAGTACCCAAGCCCAAAGGCAAGAATGTGGTATATTCCAAGTGGATCTACAAGATAAACCATGCAACTGATGGGAGCATTGAGAAATACAAAGCAAGGTTTGTCTCTAGAGGATTCTCTTAGAAAGAGGGAATTGACTATGAAGAGACATTTGCACCAATATCAATGTACACTTCCATTAAAGCCATCATGGAAATTGCATCCATGATAAAGTGGAATCTACACCACATGGATGTGAATACATCCTTCGTGAATGGTGTTGTTAAGGAAGAAGCATACATAGAACAACCACAAGGATTTGAAATCAAAGACAGGAACACTTATGTATCTAAGTTGAACCAGTGTAGATCCAAATGCTCAGCTCTATCAAGTGCCGTGAGGGATCAAATGTATCAAGGTGCAAAACTCTTCTTAGGTATTGCACTCAATGAACTATCAACTTTGGTGTTTCCTATATATAGCCATTGATTTGATTCAAACCAAAACACACATCTTTTTATTTAAGGTCCACATATAATATTTTTATTATTAATATTTAATATTATTTATGGATGACATATAATATTTATTATTGTTTTTTATTTTGTTAGGAACGAACATTACAACATTTCCCCATACATGGTTTTAAAACCATATGCAAGGCCCTCATACAACCATGGGTTGTTTAGGAGGCCTTGCACATGGTCGTAAAACCATTTGCAAGGCCCTCCTAGAAAATGTACAATAAAACCATGGGTTGTTTAGAAACCATGTGCAAGGCCCTCCTAAACCATGTACAATAAAACCATGGGTTGTTTAGAAGGCATTGCACATGGTTTTAAAACCATGTGTAAGGCCGACATTTTTTTGGGGATAATTTATTTTCTTATTTTTTATTATTTTGTTAGGTAGGAACATTACATCTCCCCCATATTGTGTTTTTTACCTCGTCCACATTTTTTTATGGATAAATAAATTTTTATTTTTTTATTGTTTTGTGAGGTGGGTAGGAAGATTACAACATCTCCCCCATATTAGGTTGTTTTTCTGGCCGACATTTATTTTGGCCTATAATTAAAATTTTAATTTTTTTATTAATAAAAATAACATTATGTAACGTTACAAGATCTATCCCATACTAGGCTGTAGAGCACCTCTCGATGCAAAAAGGCTTTGTATGTACTAAAGCAAGATCCTAGATCTTAGTATGGAAGGATATATAGCTTCTTGAGAAGCTTTAGCTTTACCAAAATAAAAGTTGACCCTAGCCTTTACATTAAGGTTACGGATGATGAACCTGTCATATTATTACTATATGTGGATGATTTATTTCTGACGAGAAATGAGAAACATATTGTAGATTGCAAGAAGAATCTTGATGAAGAATTCGAGATGGAATATCTTGGATTGATGCACTATTTTCTAGGACTAGAAATGTGGCAGAGCTGAGAAGAAATATGTCTGAAGCAGGGAAAGTATGATGTTGAAATCTTAAAAAGATTTGATATGTTGGATTGTAAATCCATGACTACCCCCATGGATATCAACCTAAAGTTGTTGTCTAATGAATCATCAAAATTAGTGGATGTAACTCGGTATAGATATATTATTGGGTCATTGATGTATGTGACAAACACCAGGAAAAATATATGCTTTGTTGTGAACACCCTAGATGTGTCCATTTGATAGCTGCAAAGCATGTGATGAGTTACCTGAAAGGTGCGATAGACTTTGAACTATACTATGATGGAGAGCATGACTATAGACTGTATGGATATACAGATTTAGATTGGGTAGGAACTTCCTCAGACAAAAAGAGCACCTCATGTGGATGTTATTGTCTAGGATCCACCATGATCTCGTAGTTTAGAAAGAAACAATCAAATGTTGCTCTCAGCAAGACTGAAGCAGAATATATAGTAGCTTGTTATGCTAGTTGTGAATCCATATGACTTCGAAAGTTGATGTTAAGTCTATTTGATATAGAGTTGGATACGACAGTGATTCTATGTGACAACCAAAGTTGTATAAATATGACGGAGAATATTGTGTTCCATGACAAATCAAAGCATACAGAAATCCAATATTTTTACATAAGAGATGTGGTACATAAGGGAGCTATAAAACTCTGGTATGTGAGTACCGATGAGCAAGTTAGTGATGTGTTGACAAAATATTTGTCTCGAGTAAAGTATGAATACTTCCATGACAAGCTTGGTGTAGTCTGAAAGGACCTCCCTGGAAAGAGGGAGTGATGATTTGGAAGATCAAGCTCCTATAGAAGATGTTGTGGTATGGAATTCATTTGCAGACATTTTGGTCTAGAATTCATTTGCAGACGTTGTGGTCCTACATTCATTTGTGTACATTGTGATATTTCATTCATTTGCGGACATTGTGTTCTAGAATTCATTTGCAGATGTTGTGGTCCTGCATTCATTTGCGGGCATTGTCGTCTGGAATTCATTTACAGAATGTGTGGTCATGCATTCATTTGTGGACGTTGTGGTCCTGCATTCATTTGTGAATGTTGTGGTCTAGCAATCATTTGCAGATGTTGTGTTCCTGCATTAATTTGTGGATGTTGTGGTCCCGCATTCATTTGTGGATGTTTTGGCTTTGCATTCATTTGCAGATGTTTTGTTCTAGAATTCATTTTTAGACATTATGGTCCCGCATTCATTTGCGGACATTGTGGTATAAAATTCATTTGCATACGTTGTCGTCTTGCATTCATTTGCGGACGTTGTCGTCCTGCATTCATTTGTAGACATTGCGGTCTGACATTCATTTGTAGACATTGTAGTCCTGCATTCATTTGCATATGATCCAACATGTTTTGATGTTGTGGGTGAGCTCTCATTAAGTTGCAATGATTTGGACCCTCCTCGAAAGGGGCGGTAGGATGATGATGATCCAGTGGGATTGTATCATCCCTAGACATTCGTCCTAAAGGTGGTCCGTAGACTTTGGTCTCCATAAAAGATGAGGATTTCATTATCCTTGGACCTACATCCAAACGTTATAGGGATTGATCACCCCATAATTGGATCATGTGTGCTGCAGGTTATGTTGTTGATGATGATAATGTTAGTCAAGAAGATCAAACTATTGTTATAAAGGGTAAGTGATCGAGTTCTACAAGAAGATGAAGATCGAAGTGTTCCTCCAAAGGATTAAGTGATCAAGTGTTGCAAGAAGATGAAGCTCAAAGTGTTGTTGCAAAGGATCAAGTGATTGAGTGCCGCAAGAAGATGAAGATCAAATTTTTGCTACAAAGGATCAAGTGATCGAGTGCTGCAAAAGGTCAAAGATGAAGACTCGGTGTTGTAGAAGATGATGTTACAGTACTGAAGATGTTGAATATGTTCCAGTTACTGATGATTGTTGAAAAATTCCAATGATGTATAGTTGTATTACATTGATGTTGTTGAAGATGCTCTCTCTCCTTGCTCCTATAGATGATGATATTGTTGTCAATACAGTACCCTTCTCTTTAAGGGAGAGTGTTAAAATATTGTAACTTTGAAGTATATCCTAAATGTATTTTATTGATATAACCTATCAAAGATGTTTTATTCATCTGTTGGGATGTTACTATTGTATTTGGTCTTCATAGAGTCATGAAGTAAAAGCTCCATTGTAATTCGGGTCAATAGGACCCTTCTGAATATAATATATTATTATTTTGTGTCTTCCTAGGTGAAGTCGGCCCACTAAGTTTGTTGGGGCCGACTTGTTAGGTAAAAAGTCAAGTGGAAGAAAGATTATAAATATATGATGTGTGTTCCTCATTTGAAAACACACACTATAACTTGTGTATAGCGCATAGGAGAGAGAGAGAGAGAGAGAGAGAGAGAGAGAGAGAGAGAGAGAGAGAGAGAGAGATCAACAAGGAGAAGGAGCACTTATTTTGTGGTTTTATCTTATACATCTATATAGAGGAAGTTTTGTTGGGTTTTCTTCCCCTTGAGGGTTTCCCAGGATAAATATGTTTCTATCATGTGATTATGTTTCTTTCAATGATCCTACTTATGTTATTGTTGTGAAATTGGATTAAACACTAATGATATCTAGCTAATCATATGAAATATTAACATGAGTGGGGGGATGGTATTTTCTATAAAATATGTCATTATCAATGTAATAGGTGTTCAAACTTAGAATCCTGAGAGAGTTGTAGGAGGAAGAAAGGATTGTATGATTCAATTAGTAAGTCCAAGGGTATTGAGACAAATCCTGTCGACAAGGGTTCACTCTTTGTCAACACTTTGAAACACATCGATCTCCTTGAGCACCGGCCCAGATAGGTTTTACCCGTCCAACAACACCTGCATAACAGATGAAGTCTCACTCAACATGTTTAAGGGAGAATTGTCAGAACCAAGTTTTTGCAGTATGAAGGAGGACTTCGCATCTACTGTTAACTCAATGCAGCATTACTTAGCAGATATAGACATTTATTTTATACATTAACAAGATCATATTAATATCTTCATTCAATGGATCATATTAATGGACTCAGATAGTCGCAGATACATCGAAGCATAAACATATCTACTAAGACACCATCATTCATAATAGAGATGCATCACATCATTCAAAGATACACATCACATTTGCATTCAGATCATAGAAAACAGGAAAACAGAAAGATAGAAAAAGAGACAATGTTTCTATCCAATCTCCGTCATGTCATATTAATCTTTGTAGAAATACAAAGGTTCTCCAAAACAGTTCTTCATTTCACATACACAGATCTAGAAAATATTAAGAACTTAGACTCCGAAGAAGACCAGAAGACCTAACACTTGTAATCCGCATAATGCGGTCCAAATATACAAAATATGAACAAAATACATAAAATGTAGTTAATTCGCCTTACACACCATTTTCCACCTTGTGCAACATCTTTGACTTTGCACAGCATCCACAATGCTGCATAACTAACTTACCCCAAAATTTCCTTCCAACAAGCCCCCAACACAATCTTGTGGCTTTCCCTCAAGGCACCTCAGTTGGAAATGGTGTACCCGCTGATCTTCACCTTGAAGTATTCGTATTGTTGAGTGTTTTCCTTGACCTATTCCTTGATTCTTTCGCTAATCTTGTGGATTTCTGTCACTTCTCGCTCAAATGGGTGCTCAATGATCTTTGCAGTGGCATCCCTTCTACCATTCTGAACTTCCTACAGCACTGAAACTGCCTTCATAAAGAGCTCCATACCAATGTCTCGCAATTCATCCAACTATGTTGTGCGCCTCCGTTTATGCTCCCTAGCCTTTGCAACCCGCTGTTGTAATCCCTTCAACTCCACTGCCTTCGGAATCTGTACAACTGGGGGCATCGCTTTGAGAGATGTCCTCAGTGTCGCCAACTATCCCTCAGCCTCCTGCAACTGCATGGTCAGTTGATCCAAATATGCATCCTGGACTACACTGCCCCAAAATTGTGTAGTCGAGTCAGTGACTTGCTTTACTTCTTGCTCCATTTCTTCTAGTTGCATAGCGAAGTCCTCAATGGTGCTTTTCCTTTCCACAGCTTGCTTTGGTGGTGTTCCTGGATTTACTAGGTCCTATAGATATACATTGTCGTGCTATAATTGTGTAATTGTGGCCCCAAGCTATAGCACTTTCTCCTCTATGTCCATGTCCTCTGTGATCTCAGGTATCTATTGACAGGAAGCAAAAACTTCCCACTCTAAACGCACCCTGCAGTCCGAGAGTTACACTTTCTCCACTATGATTCGATACTGCTCCTTCTTAAGTGCTTCAATCTCCTTTCTTGCTTCGGCCTCTTTCTCTCGCGACCTCAAAAGGTGGTCTTGAGGTCATCGCCAATTATCTTCTCCCTATCCGCCAAATCCTGATTGGAAACCCTCTCCAACTGCACCAATGTTTAGGTCGATAATGCATTGCTGTCTATTAAAAGATCCTGCAATTATTGAAGTGAGGCATTGAGGTCATCAATGTTGGTATTGATTGCATGTGATGGAATTTTCACATTCCTAATCCACATCCCAGTGTTGATCAAACCAACCTTCTGCATAGTAGTTGCTTCCAGTACCTTTTTTAATACGGCATCAATTAATGAATCAAGGCGATTTTTTACCTCACCAAATCTGTGTGTTTCTTTCTTCTTCATCTATTCTCACGTCGCATCATTCATTGTTGTAATTGTTGCAATGATACAAATCAATAACTTCTCAGTCACTAGTGTTGTGCTATTGGTTGCACCTTGGTCCTGTCTCTTCTTCATGTGGGATTCCTCGAATAGTCACTCTTCCTCTAAATCCATCGGGGTCCACGTCGATGCTTCATTCGAGTCGTGGTCACTCGATGGGTCGAGAAGAGGATCCACTGATGCATCATCTAGTGGAACCATCAACAATTTCTCGATGCTAACAGGTTCACGCCACTCCATGAACCAATTAACAATAATAGCTTCCATCTCCCCGTCAAAAACCTTATATGTTGTGGGCAGCCACTGTTTATCTGGTTCTCACCGCCCCTGCACATGAATGGCACGTGACCCAATCACAAATCGAATGACACATTGGTATTTCACCACCGCTTCCTTTGTAAGTCACAGAACCTTCACTGATGCAGCCTACATCACCTCCCAATATATCCAGAATTGAATTGCATAGTCCTTAAGTCGCTTTGCTTCCTTCACATACCATAGGTTCTGGTATCGTGCACACTTACAAACCTTTGCAGCTTCCACGTACATCACTTGATAATCCTCTAGCTCCATCCACGCCATAAGTGCAATCAAAATAAGCATCCAACTGTAGGTGAACGGTCACTGCCCTGCCTAGACTACTACTGCATTGTCCGTCAATTGGTTAATTAGGAACAATTACTCAGGTTCATCTACACCCCTTATGTACACTGCTCCACGCAGGAAATGACCCCTGAATTACACTGGTTTGTTTGTTTTTTCTGACTATTTTTCTAGCCAAAATTCTTGCTGCGATGCAAACAACCTGATCATTTATGCTGTCAACATGGTATGTATGCCCGTCACGCTGAAAGTTATATCTTTTCTTCAGCTTTGCGACCAACTTCTTGTCATTGTATTTCCACTTAAAATACTATGATGGGTCGGACCCCTCCTTTGGTATCCCTCTGATGTTTAAAATGAGTGCCACAGTGACTATGATCGGTCAACTCAACCACAATATCCCTCCATGGAAGCACCCCAAGAGATTCTTTGCGCATGCATTTGATTCTGTAAACCCCCCAAAGTGTGGCATGTTGATAAGGCCCAATAGTCATGATATCTCCAAACCGTGTGCCCGGTCGTGTGGAATACGTGCTACTAGGATGCCCCAGCCCCTGCCTATGTCGTAGGAAATACGAGCCTGCAGTAATCTACATCGACGCAAGCATATCATGATCCTCATATTTCATCATCATGATCGAGGGTACAATGTCCATGGTACATACCATGCCCTACGGTATCATCGGAATCTTGACTGGGTACTTATGATTCTTTGTAATCTTCCTGGGCTTCGCATCAGGCCGACAGGGAGGCACATAGCTAGGGATATCCGTAGTGGAAACCCTTATCCGAGCCATGGATTCCTTAGCCCCTGAAGTTGATCGACCCGTCTATGCAGGTTCCTCCTCCTGTGCCTATGCAGAAGTTCTAGTCTGTCGCTTATTCTGAACCGAGGATTTGGGTCGATGCTTCCCCCTCTTATTCTTCGAAACCAATGATGAACCCATCAGCATGCTTGCAACATCGTCTTCGATGGGCACGTAGATAATTGGTCAGTCCCTACCGCTTGAAATCTCTACTATAATTGGCTTACTTGGCATGTCGCATAAGTTCCCCTAAGTTATTAGCGACCATCTCAACCTCACTCTGCTCTGTAACACAAACACTCACTGCAACAACTCTGCAACTTTGTCGATAACTCAAGATTTCAAAATGGTGAATTTCGACCGCTTTCGACCTCTTCTTATAGTGCTGATTCGATCTCCTAATCATTATGACCAAATCATTACAATCCCTTTTAATCATTACAACCAAATCATGCATTAATCACCCAAATCCACCACTGATTCGGCTAGTCCAATGATCGGATTTGCCATTAATATGTGTCTTGTCTAAGAGCATCATCGATTAATTGTTTTAACTACCAAATTTATTTTTGATTTGACTCTATCGTGACCCAATGTCCATTGTGGTATGACTCCCTAACTACGATACTGACTCTTCTACTTTCGCATCCACTTCCTCCTAGTGCGCCATCCTCCTAACTACCATCCTATGAAAAACCAAATATTTTTTTCTTTTTTTTTGCGTAGTGCTTCAAGCATCATGCTGCTCCTGGCCCATCCTGTAGGGCTTCATCCTGCTACCATACACCAGCTTTGGCAGCATCACTCCATCTAACTATTGCAGTTATATTGTGCCTCCTGTAATAATGAAATTGATAACATACGGACCTAGCCAATGCATCTGTAACTTACCTAGATGTTTGACGAACTTGTTGTCATACATTAGTACTAGGTCTCATTCCTGAAAATGTTTGTTCTTGATAGGTCGATCATGCCAATATTTTTGTCGATCATTCTCAATGCGTTAATGAAAACCTGCAACAAAGCGATCTTCCTCTAGCTGCACCAATTCAGCCATGCGTTCTTCTAATGCTGCTTCATCATCCATGCTCGTCGATGCCGCTATGCGCAAACTCAGAACAATATACTCCATTGGCATGACTACCTCTTTCCGATACACCAACTTGAACGGTGTTTGTCCTGTCAATATTTTGCAAGTGGTGCGACATGCCCACAAGATAGCTGGAATATTCAAATTCCAGTCACCGTGATTTGCATTACATACCTTTGTGATGGCATGCTCATACACCTTGTTGAATGCCTCCACTATCTGATTTGCTTGTGGATGATACGAGGTACTCTTCTTATGCTGTATCTGAAGTTCCTCTGTTAATGTGTTGATCGTGCGATTGATGAAGTGACTCCCCTGATCGCTCATCAATATATTTTGACACCCAAACCGAGTAACAATGTTGTCAAACAGGAACCTTGCTGCTGTCGCAGTGATACAATCTACAACAGGTGCGACCTCCACCCATCTTGTCAAATAGTTTGTCATTGTAATGATGTACCATGCACCAGTTCTTTTTCTAGGTGGGTTTATTGGTCCAACAAATTCCACAACCCATTTATCAAATGGATGCAACGTCACCTAAGGTACCAACGAAATCTCATCTCTCCTTGATGGTTTCCCATTTCTTTGATAGACGTTGCAATTCCGTGCATAGTTTGTCGCATCACCATTGAGTGGACCACCAAATCCCTACGCAGAGCACCTTCCTGGAAGTAGCGCGACCTCTGTAGTGTCCACCGACAACTTCTGCATGTGCCTCTGCCAATACCTGCCCTTGTTCGTGCGGTAGGATGCATCGTCGTAGGATCTCGTCTGGGCCTAGTTTATAAATATCTCCAACAATCAAATGGAAATCTGCGGCTTGGAACACCAACTACTTCTTCTGAATTGTAGTAATTCCTTCTAGTGAGTTTCACGTCACCAAAAAATGAACTATTTTCTCATAGTAGTCGTCAACCATCTCAACTCTGAATAGTTGCGATGGTTGACTAGTCATTGGGAAGTCCAAGAGACCACCTAGGAACATAAACCCAAGGGTCATTCTCATGTATTAATGTGTACATTTGGTTAATGAGAATTGTGCTTATCTTTTCTTTCTTTTGGATGTAAATGAGGGGAACAATACAAGTGCTAACCAAAATGCTCCCAACTCATTGGAATCCGACAGAGCAATTTTTGCAGAAATGACAATTTGGAGTGGTTAAATCACAATTTCAATGATGTAGGTAATTTTAAAACCAGTCATTTACTCTAAGACAAGCATCATAATTGTTGTGATTGCAAAATTACAAAAGTAGAAATTTTCAAAACCAGGTTTTAACAAAAATTCGCGAAAAAAACAAGGCATTTTAATTGGCTTTTATCCTACTAGTAANTATATATATATATATATATATATATATATATATATATATGAATGATAAACACTAGAAACTTAAACTGTTGACGTGAACACATCGTGATCATTGGTATATATAGAGAGAGAAAAGTCTTAGTCATATTGGACAAGTCCTACCCGTTAAGTACAAATGTAATCTACACAAAACAATGTTTCCCTAAAAAAAATTGTTTGTCACAAGTCTGCCAATCATGCATAAGAATTTTATATGTATCCTATGGAAACTAAGCATTTAAGGTATAAGATTTATGTTTTGTTAGGCTTATTAATATTTAGATATTATTTCAGATTTTAGACTTCTTTAAGTAGATTAACAAGATTAACTCAAGTGTAACAAGTGTATAGTAGAGATTCATTTCAGGGTTGTCTTATATTGTAATGTTTTAAATAATCACATCTTGATTAATATTTAAATAAGCTCCACTTAAAGGGTGGTTACAGAAATTGATAACAATTTGTTTTTTGTTTTTTTTTTTAAATCAGTTTTTGTTTTTTTGTTTTTTTGTTTATTAAATAGTATTTGTTTTGTGCTTATATTAACTTAACGATATGGTATGTATACAAGATATAAAATCATATATTTTAGTTTTCGTTTAAGAATTAGCTATCTTCACAAAACAAGTGGTTGGTCATGTCTATCCACATTCACAGAACACTTTACTTATGACTATACTAATATTAACATAAGTGTAACTATCAAGCACCAACTATTTCACAGTATGGACAGAATAGAATATAACTACAACCAAACTCACTATAATGCATGTGGCTGTTCTAACATCCAAGACGATATGAACGGAGCATACAAGTTTATGTGGCACATGGCCACCTCTTACAACAACTCCAACTGCAAGGGGGCTGTCTGGACCCATTTTGGTTCAGCGTTCTAGTTGCAGGCCATTTGGTTGAAAGAGGTTTCCAATAGGTTTCGGCTATATATTAAGTTTAAATTCATGATGTACAATCTTTATGATAAGATTATTTCATTCGCATTTGCAATGTGAAAATATTTATTTCATTTGCTTTTGCAAATCCAAAAACACTGGTGGTATTGTTATCTGGTAGCTTGTGTTTTTAATCTTTTAACTTGAACATTTAAACAAAAGTTAACATAGTAAAACAATTTTTTATTAAAGACAAATTAAACATTGTTACAATTTTCATAATTATCTTCATACCTGCTTCTATAATTATCTTCATACCTGCTTGTTGAAATTTTCAGGGAGAAAGCATTTTATGAACCTTCATTTTAAAGTTCTATAAACACAGTTACAATTTTCATAACTATTTTCATAGTTGCATGTTGGAATTTTCTTACAGTTGTAATATTTATTTTTTCATACTGTCGTGGGATTAACTTTTAGATCGATTGCAATGTGTATCGTTTTGAGGTTGGCTTCAAGTAAATGAACATAGAACTCTACATGACACTGCATTGTCTTGACAAAGTAAGAACAAACATCAAAAATATTTAAAATAATTGTTTTAAAACAAAGTAATCTTATACCTGAATGATATGAGGTTTCATTGTCATTTTAAAAATCCTTTAAAATATTTTATCAAAATGACATTTTCAACACAAAGTAATTTATAATTTATAATGTAATTTAAAATATCTTTTTTGAAAATCTTCTATCAAAGTAACATGTTCAACGCAAGGTAATCTATAATTTATAGTAATTTTAAAAATCTTTAAAAATCCTTTTTGAAAATAAAAATACTTTATCAGAATAACAAGTTCATTTTTTTAGGTTATCAAACTAACAGGTTTAAAAATACTTTTATTTGATCAAAATAATTTGGGTTTCCTTGTTGACAATATCCACACCTTAACTGAATCATCTAGGGAGAATTGACATGGTACCATTGATTTCATCTCATCTCTGAATCTAGTTTCTAGTTATATAAGATTTATTCATTTCATCAATACTTTCTATTTATTAATAATTTGTTTTAAACTCTATCCCTTCAAAATTTTACTATTCTAAAAACTTCCTGCAATGAAAATTCAATATCTTCAATATGAGAACACCAGAAAAAATAAGAAAAATCATAGTGCACATATTGTCCCTGTCCTCTTAGCAAAGGTAATTTTTTTTCTTAGTGATGATGACATCAAAATGCAAATTGATGGATCACAAAATGTGTTGAAACATTACCATTTTTGTCTTACTCTATTTCATTAAATAAAAAATAGTGGCTAAATCTAACAATTCCCCAACAATGGTTCATTCACTAATTTGTAGATTGTGACAATATTTTTTTTCCCTACAATGAATAGTCATGTCCAACAAACATAATAGATCAGTAAGTCACTCGTTATCCTAAGGTAAAATTAAGGTAAAATTTTAATTTATATGCAGTTAATAAACACCAAATTTATCCTAACATATTTCCATAAAAAGATTGTATAAAAAGTATGAGTATGGAGGTAACACAATTATCTACAAGTCCCTTTTTTACCTCAAAGAAAATATGAGGTTAGAGGGCTTGAAGTTGAAAAAACATAAAATTTTACAATTTGCTCTTTAAAAAAACAGGCAAAAAATGTTTCCCAACTTCATGTTTCTTGTTTAGATGCAATTGAACTCTACCTACCACCTTGAAATTTTTTTCAATTCTATGCTTATTATGCCTAGAATTGTGCTATTCATGTGACATCCTCAATGTTGTGTGTACTTGGAAATGGATCTACTTGATATTATCAATGAAACTTTTAACTTGTAATTCTTCTATCATGGTATCCCCCCTCACTCTTCCTTTCTATCCATATCCAACATATAAGAGTGAAGGTGGAAAATACCCGAAGCAAGTTTAAAAGGGTGACTTACTAGTAGATGGACTTCAATGTTATAAGAGTGTTGAACATAGATCAAAAGTTTATCTTAAGTCCTTGGATTCTTTTCAATGTTACCCTTCAAAACCTAAGCCAATTCCTTGTTCAATACTTTTGTATGCCCATCTATTAGTTGTCACGTCCCCACCTTTCTATCGGCGAGAGGATGCGACTATAATGCTAACATTCCGGGCAATCATGCCCCATGAACATAAAATAAAATGCATTGAACTTAAACATACTTAGATGCATAAATGATTATCAAACAACGGAAGCAATTTCATTCATTCACAACATTTCACATGTTCATATGGATTTATAAAACAAACACAATTGCAAGGATTTAAACACAAAAATACTTATATTAGAAGAAGCTTGTCCCGCAACCAGCTACGTCGCTGCAACGTTCCACCCAACCATAGGCCATTGTGTTCATCAATCACTCAGCAACATTGCAACCCTCAAACTGGGCATGATTCCACAAGAAATAAGGGGAAACTAGCAGGCTCACATGTAGCCAAGAATACACAAAACTCAACCAAGCCAACACAGCTGGGTTTATCAGGATAACATGGAGCTGGAAAGGTTGGCTGCTAAGCTAGTGAGCTCAATCCAAGAGCTACAGACACCTGTACCAGAACTAGCCTAAATTCTAAGACATCCACACACACCCAACACAAGGAAGCATCCCCTTCTCTTCTATGTAATCCCTCGGGCCATGCCTTCCCTTCCAATGCTATTTAGGGGGTGCAGAGAAGAAAGCCATCCCTCTAGCTCTGTCTGTGAGGCTCCTACACACACTAGGTTTATCAAGTAGGATCAGACCCCATTTCCACTCGCAAAACAGTTCAACCAAAACAACAGAGGCATACACAACAATTTCCAGATCTCAGATTGATGAAAATCGACTTGGGATCCAAAACAAATTTGCAGATGGGTAAGACAACCATCTTAGCAGCAATTCATATCCCTAGGATGTTTTGGCCCTAACGTGGCCAAAAACGAATTCAATACACAATAATTACAGTGCTAGGCATGGATAAAAATGTCTTGAAAGCTAAAATCAGAAATGGTAAGTGGGTAAAACAGCCCTAGGAGCCAAAATCAATTTTCAGCTTGGAAAACGATGGAGAAATGCAACAAAAATGTTGTGGAAGAAACCCAACCACAGATCATCACAAAAACGAAATTCTGAACCTAAGGAGAATGAAGAAACGACTGCCCACGTGAGGTCAAACACACACAACAAACCCAAAAATAAAATTCACACACAGAAAACTTCCAGTCGATTGAGAGAGCCCCAATGTAGATGACTGATGATGAGGGAAATGTCCAGGAGCCCCAAAATCGTGAATGAGAACACACAACAGAAAAAATTGGGAAGGTAAATCAGTTCCCCAGCTTCACTGTGTGAGGAAAATGGAGAACGTGGATGTATGGCCAAATGGGAATGTGTTTTGGGTGTTAACTTGCCCCAAAAGTCAAAAACGTTTTTCCCCAAAAATGGGTTTTCCCCAAATTTGAATTTCTTTCCCATACTCTTCCCATCCCCATGCAATAACTACTTCGACCAATTTATGGAAGAATTAAATGATTGGGTGAATGAGACAAGAAAGGTAGTTGACAGTTTGGTGGGTTCTCCCTTTGACATTTGGCTTTTCCCCATTGGCCCCAAAGGTTAAATATCCCCCCCCCCCCCTCTTATCCTTAGGAAATCATGCTACCATCTCTTTTAATGTTGCATAGGCATAGCTAGTTGTGGGTATTTTAATTAAAATGCATATTTACATGATGCCAAAAATTATAAAGACTATCACCCACATCATTGAGTACTGCTACATTAGCAAGTTTGTTTTCACTGTCATCAACAATCTTTGCTGGGATTACATGATCACTCGTTGTCTCATAGACAAAGTATTCTTGATTGTCTTCCACTTCAATGTGGGATTCCTCATGCTTTGCATGACTTTCAAAGTCATCTTCTTCTACAACCGTCTCTTCATTAAATACTTCTTTTAGTATATTCCATACTCTTTTTGGAGTATCAGCTTTTACAATGTATTGAAATAGGGAATAGTCTATAATGTCTTGTATGACACATAAGGAAACAACTTGCCTTCTTTCTTTTTCGAACTTCTGTCAAAGCATTAAATTTTTCTGGATCAATGGGATCCTCTTCAACTATGAAGAGCCAATTTTTTTTAATTTTAACAAATTAATTACTTTGACTTCCCATGCATCATAATCATCTCCATTAAAGATATACAATAAACCTTCTAGTGCTAAGATATTTCTTTCCTTTTGAATTTCTTTTGGTAGTGCTTCTAGTAACACCATCTTCAAGAATCGATCTTCTTGATCTTCTTGTCTAAATCACAATATTGGATGATCAGACCATCAGCTCCACGTTTTTTTTTTTTTAAATTGGACAAAATAAAGCACAACTTCTTAACCTTAAGAAATTTTGGCATTCTGAAGTTGCCGAGTTGTTAGGCGCTTCCTTCAATAATGCACTTAAACCAGATCTGGTAGAAACCCAAGGGAATATCTGGACAGCACATATATGGTAGAAACCCAAGACTCCCGACAACTGGCTTCATGCGGATAGCTGGCCTCACGCGTGGGAGTTTTAGCATAGGGTTGTATATAAAACTTTTTTTAACTGCTTTTTTAGTCTACCGTTGGAGCAGGTAGAGGCCATCAATCAGCCAACAGTCAGTTGCAAAAACAAAAAAAAGAGTGTGTGCTACCTCCTGAACCATGAAGATCGTAGATCTCCAAGTTCAAACCCATTAGGTTTGAGAGAAGGGCCTCATGTTGGAATAAGATTCAACTGATCGATAGTTCACAAAAACACTCACGAGTCCACTAGATCCATAGCGATGGAATCGCAGATCACGTTCAATCACCTGTAAAGTCAGGGAAGATTGGGTTAGGGAAACGACAACCCAAAAAATAGAAAACGTGGAGTTTTAACACTAGATTAACTCTCACAATGGTGCCAGATCTGTGTACCTTTGGCAGATCTTATGCATAGATCTGAACGGAGGTTGTGGACGTCAGATATAGAGGTTGACTCACGGAGATCATGAATAAAAAACAAAAAATCGTCGATCAAGTTACTAGGGAAAAATAAAAAATCACCGACCCTGGAAACGTAGAATGCAATCTAGGAATAAAAGATATGACGGATCTGGACTTTTGACTGAAAGTGCTTTCCACTCTTTGAAAATGCGGATCTTGGCTTCTGACTGAAAGTACTTTTCACTCTATGAAAAAGCTTACCCTAGGATTATGCCCTAAGCTGGGCTTCTGACTGAAATTGTTTTTCACTCTATGAAAAAGCTTACCCTAGGATCATGCCCTAAGCTCTGATACTATATCAAAGAGAATAATGGAATAGACAGAAACACTACAGAAAGATTGAATGCCTTTTCATTATTAGACTCGCTATAAATAGAAAATATAAATGACAATACTATGGGTGAATACCATATGTAGGAAAATAGCATGGGTCACTTAACTAACTAATTACAGTTGTGATTACATTTTCCAACACACTACATTTTCCAACAAATACTAACGCTTGGTGAGAAGTGCCAGCTGGGAGTTAAATCATTCTGGGTGTGGGTCAAATATTAACATGTAAAATCAACTGTCAAAATCATTGCCAAATATCAAGTGTAGCAATGTGCACCGAGTGTTAGTATTCAATGCTAAAATCAGTTGAGATTCCAATTGTTCTGAGAATTCCAAGGAGACATACCAATTGTCACAGTCAAAGAATAATATCCACTTACAATGCCAAGAAATTGAGAGCACTGTTGATAATTAAATTAATTGTCCATATTTTGATCGTGTGTCTCTTTGACATATTCGTTTTTCCAAGTAAGCAGCAAATTCCCAAATGTTACAACAAATTTGTCTATGAGTCAATAATTGTGCATGACTCATCACCAAGATGGTTGAAGGTTAAGTAAATTCCCAGTTCCATTTGAAGATCAAACTGTGAAATGGATCTATGTTGGGCAAATGAATTTACTCAATCTCCGATTGCAAGTTATCTTTCTTTACAATAGATATTTAGGGATCTCATAAATTGGTTTTCAAGTCTTTGTTTAAAGAGATTAAAATGAAATTGCAGATTCAGGTTGTATTGAGACAAAAGATCATACTTTTTTGGTTCTCTGCAGGTTATAGAAATTGGGGCCTTTGACTTTTCTATATCCAAGCACCCAAACTTCCAAATGTGGAGGTAGTGCACCTATATAATATTAAAAGAGAGATCATGATGATGTGTTAAGTCAAGCATCATCGCTCGAGAAGTTGTGTTTCTCGAGCTCGAGTGCCAGATATTTCAAATATTTATGGGCCCAAGTCACACAATACCAAGTATCTTTCGGATCACCTGTCCACAAGTCAAATTTATGGATTCTCGGAATTTTATGGAAGGGGTCATCTTCCAGATTACAAATGCTATTTGATTATCTTCAAATATGAATAAATTAAATAAAATCTTATATATATTTTCAAGAAGATAAAATAACATAGCAACAAAGTTCCTCGAAGACAAATAAGCACGCACTTCATTAAGAATATGTCAAAGGAAGTGGGAAAATACATCTCGCACTTAGTTTCTGAAGATTGAAGTTGGTAGAGGTTTTGCTTAAAATTAACATCGACTGCAGAGCTTTTCCTAAAAATTAGCATCGACCCCAAACTTCTAGGATAACATATCAAGCAAAGGATGCTAGTCAAAGATCAGTGACAAATTTCAAAGGAGACTGGTCCGATCTCTTGCATAATTCGGCATTTTGTTTATTAGTAGATTTTTTGTTCCACAAAGTTTGTAAGAGTGACTAAGGGGATGGTATTTTTCATAAAGTCTGTCATTATCAAGGTAAGAGGGGTTCAAACATAGAAGCGCTAGAGAGCAGCTGTAGGAGGGGGTTCAAACTTAGAAGCTCTAGAGAGTTGTAGGAGGAAGAAAGGATTCTATGAGTCAATTTGTAAGTACAAAGTGAATTTTGCTATAATTTCTATGGTTATTAAAGATTCATGAGAATTGTTTTATCATATTGTTAATTTCTTTGTTTTTCATTTTTCATTTTCATCTTGTTTGGAAAAATTGCAGAGCTTGACGATCATGGTTTCCTTTGATTAACGGATTCTTAAGCAACAGAGGATCTGATGTGTCTTTCCTATCAATGATTTTTTTTTATCTAATTACCTTGCATTCATTTTGCAGAGACGATCCCTGCCTAGTGAATTTTCTACTTTCTGTAATCTTCTCCATTCTTATACCCATCACTATATACACCTTTTATATGATATATACTTTGATTGCGTTCAATGAGCAAAGTGTTTATGACTCCATCGCTCAATGGTATATCACCGATCTCTAGTACTATTGTTGCATTTTATTCTTTCATTAATGCTAGTTTTCTCCAACCACAAAAATCCAAATCTATCTAATTTCAAGATGCACTAAACTTGGCTCTCTTGTAGTCAAGAGCCAACTTTAGCACAAACGGTCATGTCCCTTCCTTTTTCTTGGAAAAAGACTCACGAAATCCATGGATATGCTCTCCTATGAATCAGTAGGTGTTAGTAAGGGATGGTATAAACCTTTCTTTTTATTATTGGACTTCCTAGTACAACAAAATATGCATCCTATAATAAACCGAGCTACATATTCTTGTATGAAAGGCCAGTACACATAAGTACGCAAGTTTGAAACTTTCTTCTCAATGCCGAAATTCCATTCAATATTGGAGTTATTGGCCTCCCTAATAAGTTGCAATATATCACCTTTAAGAACACAAACTTTATCTAGATTGCAACAACCCATCCTAGTGAGGATAGGAAGTTTTATTGCAATCTTCTTATACACAACTTTGTATTTATACCAACTAGAACAACTCTTTAATGTATTCATGATCTATGTATTTCTTTTTGTACACATCATGGGTGAAAAGATCCGTGAGAATAAGAGTTCCCAAGGGTGTAACATTATATGTGGATGGCCTTGAGAGAATTTCTTCCAACTTATTAGTGTTTCCCTTCTTATTCTTGATAATTAGATGGAAATGTTGTAAAAAATCCATACATTTATAGTGTCTTGTTTGTTGAAGGTTATTTTAGGCCTAAAAGTATTGCAATGGCTAGTGATTAATGTTGATTATTCTCTATTTTTCTATGATCCAAATGGATATTGGTGGCCACCCACCTATTCCACTAGCTCAAAATAGTTTTTCCAATTTGGCAATTTTTTTATGGATTTTTATGTCCAAAACTTCCAGGGTCGTTTTGAGTCCCTAAATGACATTCTTTGTGAAACCATAGTCCAGTAATTGCTAGAAAAAGAACCATACAAGGAACATGTATACTTCTTGGATATACCTTTCCAACTGGACACTGGGCACCCTAAACAGATATTGTATGTAAAAGTTATGCCCCCAAGAAGTTGACACTTCAACTAACCACCTTGAGGCTCGCGAACATTTTTATGGTTCATGTTCTAGTGTTTTTTTTTTTATGTTTAGGGTCTATTTCCTCATTTTTATGATAAAATGTCAATTTGGACAATTTTTGTAAGCAACTTGTGACAAATGAGTGTAGTTGCCACATCTCTTCTCAAATATATAAATACCACCATTCTAGTTGTTTTTATTTTACAGTTTGTTCTATTTCATTCATTTAATATAATTTGAGTTCACTCTATAACTATTTTCCTTGCAATATATCTTTGTATGTTATTATATATATATTATTTCATTTTGCTGTCACATAAATTCAAATGATCCTATTATATATTAGTTCCATTTTTTAAGAGTTTGAACCGAAGGAAATAGTTCCTTATCATATCTAGGATAATTAAGGAGTCCTTTATGAAACATTTTAGAATGATATCATACTACCTCATGTACTTGCTTCAATATCTCTCTCACACCATACCCACCTTCATATGTCTCCTTTGAATTTTTTTTTTTAAAGTAGTCATAGAAGGAAGTATTGCTTAGTTTCTTTTTTTAAAGTTCATCAAAAGATTTATGTTGATTTTTTCCCTACTAAGAACTCTCATTGGTGGTGATTATGGCTTGGTGTGGTGACACGATAGCTCAAAAGATTGACATAAAATACCATAGGTATTGTGTTTCCCCAAAAGATGTCCTAACTTCACTTGTTAGAGTTGTCCAATTGGTGATGGCATCTATGCTCATAGGATTTATCTTCACTTCCTATTGACTAATTACATACCCAAATGCAGTAATTATTTCCTGGAAAATTCACATTTCTGCGGCTTTTGAACAATTGAGGTTTTATAATGGGCCCCAACACTTTCATGAGATGTGAAATATTATCTTCCCAAGTAGAGACATAAACCAATATATCATCTAAGTGTTAGAATATTGAGAAATATGCATAAACATACAACAATATATTTTCTAACATGCAAATTAATTGCAATAATGTACTAGTCTATCCTTCTATCCATACATGCACCATATAATTAAAATAGTAAGTAAGAGAAAATATTAAAAAAGAAGTACACAATATATATGTAGTAAAACCCCAAATGAGTAAACGTCCATAGGAAGGTATAGTCTTCTTCGTTCTTCGGAAATCTCTAATGTTACACTTGAGCTCGTCTCCACATATTCTTATTATAAATTTACAATTGTTAAAGTTACAACATAACGAGTCATTCTCCCAACAAATGTTGTGCACTAGGATTGGGCCTCATGTGTTAAAATAATAGGGAGCTTGAGTTGGACTCATAAACTTGGAGTAAAATTCTTGGGTTGGACCCAAGAGTGACTAAATCTTATGTGTAAAGGTTAATCCTCATGTATTTAGGCGAATACTTTGATATGTCAAAGTGATGATGTTGTACGGTCTTGTTCGGAAATGCTAAGGACTTATGTACCAAGTCGGATCCCCATGTGTTAAGGTGGACCTCATGTGTAGAGTAAATGCTTTACTAGATGAAGCATGCTAATATGTGACATTATACTAACCATGATCTAGTTATTAAGTTTCCTCTAGAGATTGATCACCTCTAGAGTGAATTACTTTAGCATAAGGTCACTTGGCACAAATAGTAGAATGATATGACCACGTCAATGGAAAATTTTTCTTAGTATAATTGTTATGATAAATAATTAATATGATAGATAAAAGTGGGTACATACAGATCATGAAGATAAGATAGAGAGATAAGAGATGGAATGCATAGAGAAATAGATAATTTGAATTGCTTATGTAAATTAACTTCAGTTAAATAGACAATTCGAATAGCACATGTTATTGATTTCAGTTAATGTAGAGAGAATTAAGTTTGTTAACTTTAGTGATATTAACAATGCAATATTCAATTAAATAAAGAGAACTTAGTGTATTCACTTTAGTGATGTAATCATGTAATACTTTAGTTAAAGGAATTAACTGAAGTGTTAGTAAAAAGGATCTCGTTAACTAAAGTGATTTGCATGGAAATACTTTAGTTAAACTAAAAGACATAACTTTAGTTAAAATATGACACTTATGTTATGACACTTAAGTTAGCTATTTAACAGAATCATTTAGCCTCGATTTAATGTTTGAGATTATTCTAAAGACAATAAATAAAGAAATGCACATTGGTTGATTCATGAACTCATTCCAGTGATCAATTTTACTAGCATCTAAGGAAAAATGATGAATCAATGTGTAGGGTTTTCCTACCAGTGCAAAAAGTTTGAAATGGTGTGCAATATTTTCTCTTCAATATTGAAAGGGTGAATGGTTGAGAGGACAGAGTTCGCTAGCGCAAATAATGAAAATTGACTCGTGTGTTGGGAATACTACTGAGAACATCTTTCCAGCTATATTCTCTCTTTCTCTATGATAACACCTAGGGTTTTGATTCTCTCTTCTCCTCCACCTAGGGTGCTAAAAGAAATCTACTATTGTAAAAGATATTATCAACCATCTATTAGTATTATACTTTGCGGATTTGTTGTCTTTTTTCTCCTTAATTGTTTTTAGGGTTTTACCCAAGGTACATTCTATATTATATGTATGAATGTTCAATTAATTTCAAGTATTCGATATTTCCACATTTAATGATTAAAGATCAAAGCTTAACCAAAATTTGACATGGTGACAGAGCTCAGGTCATGAAGGAGCTAAGTTTTGGCAAGCAAGTATGAGCCTATGTATATCCTAAGAACTTGAGCATAGTAATTGAAGAATAATGACTTCAATTTCCATGAGACCAGAAGAGAGACTTCAAGGAACCTTGAATTTCAACACTTGGAAGGACAGGATTCTAAACATCGAGGAAGAGCATGACTTATATGGCTGTGTATCCAACATTGTGGAAGAGACTACATCAAATGCAAGGTGCATTAATTTCAAGAAGAACCAAGATAAATCCAAGTGGATCATTTATGTTTCGGTGAAAGACAACTTGATGACGGTGATTATTCCATTGAAGAACACAAAATAATGCTTTGATATTGTGAGAAACCTCTATGAGAATAAGGATCCAATTCATATTATGTCATTGAAGAATAAGATTCAGAATTTGAATATGGATAAGGATGAGGCAGTGCCCTCCTTCTTCACAAATATATCTCATATGAGAGATCAATTCATGAGCATTGGAGTAGTGGTGGATGAGGATAATGTCATTCAAACTACTGTTGATGGTATTCCACCTTTAAGGGAGACATTCGTAGATGTTGTAAATAGTTGATATGAACAAACGAACTTTAAGAGATTGTGGCATGATTTCCTCCAAGAGGAAGGGAAAATCCAAATCAAGTCTACTTATGCCAAAGAAGGAAACCTTTCTATTACAGAAAGTATGAAGAGAGGAACTAATTATTTCTCTTAGAATAAGTTTCATCATCAATAGTAGAAGGAGCATAACATGAATCTTGGTATCTCAAAGATCAAGTGCTACAACTGCAATAAGGAGTGCCATTATGCAAGATAGTGTTGAGAAAAGCCAAGAGGAAAGTTCCAACGTAGAATTCATGCTTCTACTACTACAAAAGATGAACCTCTGCAAGGATGTAGAGATCAAGAGGGATCCCACACAAAAAAATAAAATATAAGTAACTATATTTTGATTGCTCTTATAAATTAGAGATGATTTTTTTATTTATTACAATTATACGCAGATCTGTATTTCTAGAATTAGGAAGTATGTTATAGTATAACATGATGAGCATATGTTATAATTTTCTTCTATTGGTGAATAGTAAATCTCATGTAGTACATGCTATGATTGAGTAAGTAGCATATAGTGTTGCATAGCATTCCATGATATTTGGATGGAGGTTGTGCTAAAACATTGGTTGAAATTTTTGCATAACTATGTGAACTATTTCCATTGCATTGAAATATTCATATGGTTGAATTGTGTGATCATTCAATGTTTCTAATCATTTGAATGAATTTGTTTTGTATGGAAAGAAGAATGACAAATATGAAGTCAGTCTAGTTACAAATCATGTATTTGAAGGAAAGCAGAAGCCAGGAGCTTCTAGGATCCCTCATGCTATTCTAGAAGACTCCATAATTGTTTGTTTACTAGTGAAGAATATTTGAATATTTCCAGTTGTCTTTCATATACCGAAAGAGAAGAGGATAGTGATGGAGTATATATATTTTGATTCTCCCTGTTCATATGTTGAGAGGGATAATCTATAAGAGTCCTCATATTCACTAGCTCCTAAAGAACTTGTAGAACTAGTTGAAATATCACTTGATAAACCTCCTGCTAAGAGAAGATCTGCATGGTGGAGAGATATTCTATAAGATGCATAAAGGCATGGAGCACCATTAGACTCATTCAGAGAGAAAAAGAGACCTAAAAGATGCTCAAAGTGTGTTTCACTGATGAGTCACATCAATGATCTTTAGAGTATTCCACCTATGTAGAAGCTGCTAAGAAGTAAGTATGAAAAATGCCATGATAGTCTATTATAAAGAATGATGTTTGGTAAGTTGTTCCTAAAATTGAGGGGAATTCCATAGTAACATCACCAGATGGATATAAAGGTTTCCTTCCTCAATGGTGATGTTGAGGAAGAGGTTTACATACACCAACCTTAGGGGTTTTGTATTGCATGGGAAGGAATCCCATGTATGCAAATGAAGAAATCATTGTATGGGATTGAGTAATCCTTGTAGGCTTTGTGTTTGAGTTTGAAAACTATCTCCAAATATTGAAGTTGTTCCAAACCTGTACTTTAATATTGTGAAGGACCAAGATTTGATATTGGTTCTCTATGTTGATGTTTTGTTCCTTACTAGAGATGAACTATAGATAGTTCGGTGCAAGAGGGAGCTCACTTCTGGGTTGAAGACTTGAGTCTTATACACTACTTTTTTTGTCTTGAAATTTGGAAAAGGAAAGATGAGATTTTATGTTTGCAAAGAAATCACATAATTTATGTTTTGTGAAGGTTTGGTTTGATGGATTACAAATCCATGACCACATTCTTGGTTCCTAGTTTGAGGAAACTACATTATTCAAATTCAAGATCGGATCCAATGCATTCTACCAAGTATAGTTATCTCATTGGTCCCTTAATGTACTTGATACATAGTAATACCTATTATATGTTATGATGTGATCCAGGTCATGTTTGAGCCTATACATAAACATTAGATTGCTACTAAGCATGTGCTTAGGTATCTTGAAGGAAAATTTTCTTATGGACACAGAAATGCCTCTAGTGGTGAGGTGAAGTTACTTGGTTATGCCAACTCCAATTAGGATGGTAGTATTGCAGCTAGTACTAGAAGAAAAAAGTACATTGTAGCTAGTACTACAGAAGTAGAGTGTATTATGGCTAGTACTACAAAATAAAAGTATATTATGGATAGTAAAACTTGCTAAAAAGTTGTGCGGATTGGGAAGCTACTTGCTGGGTTATTTGGGGAGAAGCTTGAGACTACGATCAATCGATCTGTTAAAAAGAGTTGTATTAAGCTCTTAGAAAACCCTGTGAGATGAAGTATCATTTCATCAAAGATATGGTCCAAAGAAGTTCCTCATTACGTCGGTACCGATGAGAAGACAACATATGGGATATCTAAGCCTCTATTTGCGACGAAGTATAGGTACTTCCAAGACAATCTTGTTATGGCATAGAATTCCTCCCTCACTAAGAGGGAGTGTTAAATATACAACATCAGATGTCATTATCCAAGCCATTATTGTGCACTAGGATTGGGCCTCATGTATTGAGGTAATAGGGAGATTAAGTTGGAATCAGGATAGTTGGAGTAAAATTCTTGGTTTGGACCCAAGAATAACTAAGACTTATGGGTAAAGGTTAATCATCATGGATTGAAGTGAATAATTTGATATGTCAAAGTGATGATGTTGTACAGTCTTATCAGAGAAGGCTAAGAACTTGTGTACCAAATTATGATTTTCATGTGTTTAGGTGGGCCTCATGTGTAGAGGAAATGCTTTACTAGTTGAAGCATGCTAGTGTGTGAAATTCTTCTAACCATTATCTAGCTATTAAGTCTCCTCTAGAGTGAATTACTTTAGCATAAGGTCACTTGGATTAAATAATAGAATGATATGACTACATCAATGGACAAATATCCTTAGTATAATTGTTATGATAGATAAAAGTGGGCACATATGGACCATGCATATTATATAGAGAGATAAGATATGACATGCATAGAAAAAAACAGAAGGAAAATTTCTCATGGTAATTAACTTTAGGTAAATAGATAATTCAAATTGCACATGTTATTGACTTCAATTAATGTGGAGAGAACTAAGTTTGTTAACTTCAGTGATATTAATAATGCAAGCTTTAGTTAAATAAAGAGAACTCTGTGTATTCACTTCAGTGATGTAATCAAATAAAACTTTAGTTAAAGGAATTAAGTAAAGTGTTAATATAAAGGATATAGTTAACTAAAGTGATTTTCATGGAAATATCTTAGTTAAAATAAAAGACAATACTTTAGTTAAAGTATGACACTTAAGTTAGCTATCTAACTAAATTATTTATGCTTCAGTTAATGTTTGAGATCAATCTAAAGACAATCAATAAAGGGACGTGCCTTGGTTGACCTTTGAACTCATTCTGGTGATCCAATTTACTAGTATTCAAGGAAAAGGGTTGAATTGTTGTGCATGGTTTTCCTACTAGTACAAAAAGTGTGAATTGGTGTGCAACGTTTTCTCTTCAGTGTTGAAAGGGAGAATGCTTGGGAGAGAAATTTTCACTAATGTAAATAGTCCAAATTGAGTTGTATGTATGGAATAATACAGAGAACCCCCTTCCATATCTATTATCTCTTGCTCCATTATAACATCTAGGGTGTTGATTCTCTCTTATGTTGCACTTGGGGTGCCAAAATAAATTTTATATCATAAAAGACATTCTCTGCTATCTATCAATATTATATTTTGGATATTTGTTGGGGTTTTCTCCCTCATTGTTTGGAGGTTTTCCCCTAGGGTACATGATGTGTTTGTGTGATTGATTATGTGTATGAATGGTCAATTGATTTCAATTACATAGTATTTCCACATTTAAAGATTAAAGATCAAATTTAACCAAAAATTTAACACAATAACATCATAACATAATAACTTGATACCCAAAGGTTCTCCTTCACCTCTATTATATATCTATAGATATGGAAGAATTGCATTCCATAATACATGTGGGATAAATGTGCGGGGTATTCATTTATTGAAACCATGTCATAGCGCTTTCATTCATCGGATATTAAAGAATACCCCTAATTCCACTAGATATTGATAATTAGTAACAAAGATCATTTTATTGATCCCCCCTTCCAACACCTATTTCCAATTAAAAAAACCCTATTTTTATAACTAACTCCTTATTTTTACTATAAACCCCTTTTTATACCGCCCTATACCTATAAACCCCCCATACCCTATTCCCTACACCCTAATACACACATTATATTGACCTTATTTTTAACAATTAAAAACCCCCCTTTATGAATGAACATGATAAGATATTGCTCAATAAGGTGAATCCCCCATGGATAATTGATTTTCCACCGTATATAGTGAATGGTAACAAGAGAGTATTACTTGATGATGCATGTGAGATAACTCCTTTTGCGTAAGATATACAGAATTAAGTCTTTCTAGACATCATTACACATGTAGTATTGGCATTAAAAATTATAGGACTCCCTCTTAAGGAAGACTAGGGAGAACACACATATGGAGGAAGATGGAATTTTTTGTCTTCATACCCTCTTCGACCCAGGTCTAGTGTTATATTTTAAACATTAAGCTAGCATATCATTGGGATCTTTAACTGAGAGAACAACAAGCACAACAATCAAACACAAGAGACAATGAACATAGTGTTTTTACTCGGGAAAACCATAAATGGAGAAAACCCTGCAACTTCCTCAGAGATAGAATCAGCACCAAAGTGAAACCCAAAAATAGTAAGACAATCTCCCAACAGTAGTAAGTTATTTCCTCTTGCCCCAGTGTCTTTCTCTTCCTCAAATATGCACTACAACTAAGTGTGTATGATATGTGTGTTAAATAGAGAGGTCACCTCTCTATTTATACTAATTCCCGACATGACTAAAACCCTACTAGGGCCGACCTCACTAGGAGAGTCTAATAACCCTAGTGCCCCAGAACTGCGGGGACTTTAACCCTTAGACAATAGGAGGGTTACCCACAATGACTTGAGATGACTTAAGTTACATTATAGATCCTCCCGATAGGAACATCGGGTCATGGCATGACACAAGAACATCCCGGATTAAACATTGGGTTACAATAGATAAGAAATGCAAGTGAATACATTTCGAAGTTACAATTACATCAACACTCCCTCTTAACTAGGAAGGCATTCTCTCGACACAATTTTCATCACTGGTCTTCTTCTATGGATCTTCTCGTCATCTGCATCTTCAAGTCATCTTAATCTTCAAGTCTTCGTCGTCTTCAAGTCATCTTCATCTCTGGATCTGGATCATCACTCGATCTAGATCATCATCACTAGATCTAGATAATCCCTCGATTTGGATCATCTCTACTGGATCATCAATACTGAATCTTCACAGGTGCTATCTCATGATTCTTCTCATCACATGAAGTTCTACAAATCCAACCCTTTTTCATGCTAGATGTAGGTCTAGCCACCATGTAGGTCTTCCTCAGCGCTTATATCTGACACTTAAGTCAGAATGGCCCACCCAGCACTTACATCTGATCATGTAGGAACTAATCCTATAATCATATCAGAAAGGCAACGCCCATCACTCACATCTGACCATGTGGTAACATAGCCCACAACCCTGTTAGAAAGGCCCAACACTTACATCTGATCCACCAATGATCGAAGAAAGGCCCATCACTTACACTTGGCCATGCGAGGAACCAATCCTCCATGCCAAAAGGCTACTGCACTTACATCTGATCAACTGATGATTGAAGAAAGGCACTGCACTTACATCTGATCAACCAATGATTGAAGAAAGGCACAACACTTATATCTGATCAACCAATGATCGAAGAAAGGCTCAGCACTTATATCTGATCAACCAATGATCGAAGAAAGGCTCTGCACTTACATTTGACACATACAAGGAACCAATCCAACAAGTATGTTTGAAAAGGTATGCACTCACATATGATCCTATAAGAACCAATCCTACAATCATATCAGAATGGCCCACAGTCCTAGACTGAGATACCTGGTAACTGACTAGGTGCCTCCATTCTCCAGGAGAATGGCAGTTGCCTTCACATCTGTCCTACTCGACAGAATTGCCAGCATTAATATCTGACATGGAAGGAACCAATCCTTTCACCATGAAATAATGGCTCATCCCTTATATCTGACCTACTCATCAGAATGGCTATGGATCTCAGCACTCATATTTGACATGGAAGGAACCAATCCTCTCACCATGACAGAATGGGTCAGCCCTTACATCTGACCTACTTGTCAGAATAGCTATGGATTTCAGCACTAATATCTGACATGGAAGGAACCAATCCTCTCGCCATGACAGAATGGCTCAGCCCTTACATCTCACCATGGAAGGAACCAATCCTCTCACCATGTCAAAATGGCTATGGGTCTCATCACTTTCCCTTGGAGGAAACCTCGATTTGGAGAACACCAAGCTTCTCCCTGAAGTACTCAAACTTCACCCTAGTCAATGGCTTCATCAATACATCACCTATCTGTTCCTCCATCGCAATATACTGGAGCTTCACTGCTCCCTTCTGTACCATATCCCTGATATAGTGATACTTGATCTCGATGTGCTTTGACTTGTCATGGAACACTGGATTCTCTGAAAACTCCATGCAACTTTGGTTGTCACAATGTATACAAGTAGCATCCATTTGGAGATCAAATAAATCAGATAGTAGCTTCCACAGCCATACTGCCTCACAACTAGATGAACAAGTTGCGACATACTCTGCTTCAATTGTACTTAGTGCCACACAGGATTTCTTCCTGCTAAACCAAGAGATCACACCTGATCCTATACTAAAGAAACAACCTGAAGTGCTTTTCCTATCGATGGCACTGCTTTCCCAATCTGAATCAACATAACCCTCTAGGTTAATCTTCTGATTTGCCTCGTACTTGATCCCATAATCAATTGTACCCCTCAGGTACCTCATAATGTGCTTTGCAATAATCAAGTGAACATGTCTTGGATCTATCAAGAAATAGATCAAGGTGTTCACAACAAAGAAAATGTCTAGTCTTGTGTTCATCAGATACATCAAGGACCCAATCATCCGATGATACATCATGGCATCAACCGTCTCTAATGAAGCATCACTCAATAGCTTCAGGTTCGATGCCATAGGTGTGGCCATAGCCTTGCATTCCATCATCCCAAACCTCTTTAGGATCTCTACTGCATACTTCCCTTGTCCAAGGGATATTCCATCTGCATTCTGCCACACGTCCATACCTAGAAAATAATGCATCATACCCAAGTCCTTCATTTTGAACTCGGCAGCAAGATTTCTCTTTGTATCAGAAATCAACCCATCCATACCTGTTACAAATAGATCATCTACATATAGTAAAAGCATCACTAGGTTGCCATCTTCAACCTTGTAGTAAAGGTTGGAGTCTGCTTTACTCTTGGTAAAGCCCAAACTGGATAGAAAGCTGTCAATTTT
Source organism: Pseudotsuga menziesii (assembly GCA_001517045.1). Classification (NCBI taxonomy): domain Eukaryota; kingdom Viridiplantae; phylum Streptophyta; class Pinopsida; order Pinales; family Pinaceae; genus Pseudotsuga; species Pseudotsuga menziesii. The sequence continues at coordinate 159,318 of LPNX010384262.1, read as the reverse complement.
GTCGTACCATGTCCTGGGTGCCTGTTTCAAACCGTACAAGGCTTTCTTCAATATGCACACATGATACTCCCTGTCATGTGTCTCAAAACCGAGTGGCTGTTCTACATACACTTCCTCTTCCACTACACCATTCAAGAAATCAGTCTTGACATCCATTTGGTGTATCTTCCATTTCATTACTGCAGCCAAAGCAAGTACTGTTCTGATGGAAGTGCATCTAGCCACAAGAACAAAGGTTTCTTCATAATCCATTCCTTCCTTCTGTGATAAGCCACGAGCCACAAATATTGCCTTATATTTTTCAATGCTACTGTCTGCAGCATGCTTGATCTTGTAGATCCATTTGGAAGTTACAACTGACTTCCCTTCTGGTCTTGGGACAACATCCCAAACATCATTCTTCATGATCAATTGATACTCTTCGATCATAGCATCCTTCCATTCTTTCCATTCTGCCGCTTCTTGATAGTTGGAAGGTTCTTTATTGATAATGTCACATAGTAAAGCTACATATCTGGAACAAGATCTGGTTCTCTTTCTTTCTTTGTGATTCTCTTCTAGAGCCCCATATCTTTCCGTACCTTGGATAATTTCTCATACCCAAGCAAGTTTCCTCTTGTGAGGATTCTTCTCCTAAGGTGAATCTACAGGTCTTTGTGGTTCTTCAAATTCTTGATCGTCTTCTTGAATTTCTTCATTCATGGTTGTATCATGATTTATGGATGCTTCTATTTCTTCAGTATCTTCAGCAGGTCTCTTTCTGGATTTGTTGTAAGCTATGTCTTCATCAAATGTTACATCCGTGCTGATGTCGATCTTCTTGTATCCTGGGAAGTATATTCTGTAAGCCTTAGAGCTTTCAGAGTATCCCACAAATATACCCTTCTTTCGTGAAGGATCTAGTTTTGTTCTCTTTTCTTTTGGTATGTGTATGTACACCGGACAACCGAATATTCTTAAATGGCTGAATTCTGGTTTCTTGCCGGGAGAAGAATTCTTCAGGAGTCTTGTTCTCGAGTACTCTGTGTGGATTATGGTTCTGTACATACACCGCTGTTCTGGCTGCTTCTGCCCATAGATGCATAGGAATATCTTGATCATGAAGCATTGCTCTTGCAGCTTCCATGATGGTTCTATTCTTCCTTTCTGCAACCCCATTCTATTGTGGATAACTCACTCTTAATCCCTGATTTTTTGCATAGGTCTTTGAATTCATTTGATGTGAATTCTCCACCATTATTTGATCGAAAGGTCTTGGTCTTCTTTTCTGTGTGATTCTTGATCAAGGCTTTCAATTCCTTAAACTTGCTAAAAACTTCATCTTTGTTCTTCATGAAGTGAATCCATGTCTTCCTAGAAAATTCATCAATGAAAGAAACATAGTATACATACCTGCTTAGTGAGCTTGATGACATTGGTCTGCATACATCGGAGTGGATGATTTCCAAGATTTCTTTTTCCTTGCTCTCACTACTTGGAAATGTCTTCTTTGTATTCTTTCCTTTTGCAAATCCTTTTCAAACCCCTTCATGTTTTTCTTGAATTTCTGGAAGACCTTCAACAACTTTGTTTGCAAGTGGTAGTTCTCTGTAATACACATGTGCAAGCCTTCTGTGCCAAAGTTCATTTGGCTCTACTGTGTCATGGACCATAGCTTGTTCTGGATGGCCCTTCAGCTTGTATAAGCCTCCTTGTTGTTCTCCAATCACTATTGCATCATCAATAGTCTTTCCTCTTGGCCACATGATGACTTGGCCATCTACAAATGCAACCCTCATACCTTTTGCATCTAATGCTGATATGGATAGAAGATTCTTCTTCAATCCCGGTACAAACAAGACATCTTTCATTTTTATAGATTTTTCGGAGTCTAGCTTGTAGGAGGATTCACCACTACCTTTTATGGGATATTGGTAGTCATCCCCAAGCTTCACCTTATGGGGTGAATTATTTTCGGATAGTTTCTCAAAGGATTCCTTGAAACCTATCATGTTCTTGGAAGCCCCACTGTCAATAATCCAATCTTTGCTTCCATGAGTGACAGTTGCCATGAGAGCGGAGATCATCATCTTCACTTGAAGAGTCTTCACTTTCTTGTTTTACTCTATTCCTGGGAGGATCATCATCCTCAGAAGTGTGAGCATGATGTCTTCTTTTGGAGTTCTTCTTCTTCTTGGATCCATTCTTATTCTTGGGACAATTTTTAGCAAAGTGTCCTATTTCATCGCATGTATAACATCTGATTCTAGATGGATCCCTTCTCATAAAGTTATTTTTATGATGAGAATGCTTACCTTGGTGATGATGATTTTCCCTTATTCCTTTCTTGGAGTGTACTGTGAGAGCTTGATCTTCACTTCCCATATTTCCTTCTCAAGCAGCTATCCGAGCTTCTTCTTGAGAGAATTCTTCCCACAATCTATTGAACATGACCAACTTCTTTCTAGCACAGATTCCTTGGATGAAAGAATCCCATGACCTAGGGAGGCCATTCAATGTTGTCATCACAATTTCTACATTCTCCACTTATTCATCTATAGCTTCTAGTTGTTCTTTTATCTGGGAGACCCTTGTGAAGTATGACTAGATGGTCTCCTCATTCTGGATCTTGACATTCTTCAACTGGTTCCTTAGAGTCATCTTTCGATTGATGTTCTTCCCTTCAAACAATTTTGTTAGGGCATCAAACGTGGCTTTAGGTGTCTTGAGGGAGGACACCTGTGGAATGAGGTGATCCTTGATAGAATCAACAATGATCCTCTTTTCCATAACCAACTTCTTCTTATGTAAGGCCTTGGCCTCATCTCCCTCTGGAACTGGAACCTCCTCCTAGATATAGGAGTCCAACTCATTTTCTTCCAGGACCAGGGAGATCCTATAATTCCAGGCTCGGAAGTTATAAGCTCTCTCAAGCTTTTCATCAAGCTTGGTATGATGAGACATCTTAACTGAGAACCTCAAATGGAAATACAAAAGATTTAGATATTACCAAGTGAAGATGTCGGATCTGGATTTGAAGTTGAAATCCTGCAGTACTGGTTCAGGAGCAGATTAAGGTTTTGCTTTTCCAGAGTTCTATCCAACCAAATGCTTTGAATTTGATCCCTAACTTTGATTTTGGGGAGAAGATCAATCCAGGCCTAGGCTCACTGAAAAATTCCACTTCTGTGAAAATCCCTAATTTTCGGCAGCAGTGTCGGATCCAAAATTGAAAAACCTCAGAATTGGATTATGCTTCGACAAAAATATGTGCCCTAGGGAGGAGAGTTATTCCACCCTACTTTTGCTGAAAATCTATGGAGAGAGATCCACAAAATATGAATCCCTAGTTTCCACAGTTGCACAATGTCTTCTTCTCAGGTTAGCTCTGATACCATGTTAGATTTTAAACATTAAGCTGGCATATCATTAGGATCGTTAACTGAGAGAACAACAAGCACAACAATCAAACACAAGAGACAATGAACATAATGTTTTTCCTCGGGGAAACCATAAGTGGAGAAAACCCCGCAACTTCCTCAGAGATATAATCAGCACCAAAGTGAAACCCAAAAACAGTATAAGAAAATCTCCCGATAGCAGTAAGCTCTCTCCTCTTGCCCCAGTGTCTTTCTCTTCCTCAGCTATCCACTACAACTGAGTGTGTATGAGATGTGTGTTAAATAGAGAGGTCACCTCTCTATTTATACTAATTCCCGACATGACTAAAACCCTACTAGGGCCGACCTCACTAGGAGAGTCTAATAACCCTAGTGCCCCAGAACTGTGAGGAATTTAACCCTTAGACAATAGGAGGGTTACCCACAATGACTTGACATGACTTATTTACATTATAGATCCTCCCGATAGGAGCATTGGGTCATGACATGACACAAGAACATCCCGGAATAAAGATCGGGTTACAATAGATAAAAAATACAAGTGAATGCATTCCGAAGTTACAATTACATCAACATCTAGTTCCTCCTTGGCGTGCAACAAAGCTCAAGATATCGGCTTGACAGAGCAAGGCTGAATCAAAAGCACCTACAAAATAGATGCAATCTCACCCAATATATTTTTATATGGGTAACTTCCAGAACCAGGTTTCCACAGTTGGGTGGGGGATTTAGGGTCCCTTGGTTTTCTACCAAGGTGCTCGACAAAATATTATTGGTGGGGTGTGTATCCTTATTACACAAAGTTAAGTTATGCTACAACTTGCCCTTTGACAATTATTATAACAACAACCCAATTCAACATAGGCACATTCAATGATAACAATGAGACAAATACATATAAACTCATTCATACACAAGTACATAAACATGTATTCATAGTAACATATATATGCAAATCAATCACAATCATCATTCACACATTTGACACAATATCTAATGTGGAAACCCATCCGAGAAAAACCACAAAGGATCTCTTCATCTGGCATGAGAAATATATGGCACCTTTGGTCTACGCACTAAGCTATAGACTCTATTATAGATATCTCTTTCTTATCTATACAGAATTCTTCCTCCTCTCATGATCTCTGGTCTTATGTCACTATTCTTTGTCTACTTGAGTCTACTAATGATATGCACATAGCTTTGACCAACTTACTCTCTTCTATTACTCTACTATTACTTCACACATAGCCTGGATTGACTCACTCTCTCCTACACTCCTACACACTCAGCTACAGGTTCTTCAACTCCTCTCTATGACTTCAACACATTATAGAAAATACAATTAGACTGTCACTAAACAACCAAATGTTACAGATACTAACATGACTAGACCCTTCAGAGGCTAAACTACATACATCTTGGGTTCCTCCTTTTATAGACTCCTACATGTCGCTTTCAGCTGACTTCATATAGTTAGTCAACATACTATCTTTCCTATTCTATTGACACATGACAGTAGGAACTAACGACCCAACTTACAGAGATGCTTTCATACGTGTGGCTTCCACTAACTCTAGCCATCCTTGCACCCATGATATTTCTAAGCTGTCACTTTCTAGCTGTTGCACCATTGCATGTCATCTGACATGGTTAAATCCATCACATTCTTCCTTGTTGCATCCTTTCCTTCTGTCGTTGTTCCTCTTTCGTTGTGGCCTCTCTTCTATCGTAACTTCCTTTTCAACTGCATCTTTCCTTAGCTCTTTATTCTTTATCTGCTTCCATCCTTATTCTATCGTATATTCCTTTCTTTCTACGTTTTCTACCTTGTCCTCCTTCCTTTCCCATATGATTTTTTTCGTAGCTCCTTTTCCTTATCTCCTTCTTTTGTTGTTCCTTCTTTACTTATGTCGCAGATCCTTTTACTTCCTGCGACCTAAGACTTTTCCATCCTTAGGAAACATTCTAATTGAATTCTGCCTATCTTTCCCATAGTCCCAATAGGCCCCCAACACTGACATGTGGCTAGTCCTGAGCCATGCAATGCTATTGTTCCATCTCTTTACTTGTGTCGACATAACCTTGGAAATCTTGCAATATTTTCACTAATTTTTCTGTCTCTTGTTGTACATCTTCCTCTTCTTTCTGCAAATTTTCCACAAGGTCAAAACTGAGGTGTTTTGATGATACGAGCCTTGATTCTTATAATTCTCATTGTAATCTCTGATGTATAGGATGAAGTATGTGTGTAACTTGTTCAACTTCCTCGTACAACTCTTCAACTTTATCTACCTATTGTTGTTGTTGCGTGCGTAGCATCATCACTTCTTGTTTCAATTTCTTAATTTATGGTCCCTTAGCCATTTTCTCTTCCAAGGTCAAATTTCTCATCTCATTCTTCATTTGATTCACATTTTCTTCAACTGAGTGCAGCTCCTCTATGAATTTCTCTAGTTCTGCATCTTCAACTAAGGCTGCCCAAGCCTACAAGACTTGGTCGACAGCCTTAGCACATATTTCTTTTGCTTATTCTATCTTCTTTGTGGTTTCTGTTGCTTCTTATCTTATTGCCTCCAACAATTCGAGTGGTGTGCTTGGTATTATATGCATACCTAAATCTACTACTTTCTTTCGAAGATATTTTGTTATTTCTCCAAGTCGAATGACCTTGGCCTCTGGAAACATTTCTTCTGTTATTCCTTCTTCTGTAAAATTTGTACATGCCAGGGATACAACTTTTCCAAGCCTCTTATTATTTTCTTCCCATATATTTGTCTTCTGCTCAGCCTCTTTTACTGTCTTCTTCATCTTATTAATACTTGTATTTGTGACTTTCACCTGTTTAATCAAGGCACCTTCTCTTAATTTCATTTCTGTGAATGCGACATTTTATAGTGCATATATATTAGTCATGCACATCTGTAAAAAATATATGGTTATCAGCCCTATGCTTCTAGCGACATCATTAAATTATGGGGTTCCCAGGTCAAGCACCTCTCCTGACACCTGATTTCTAATCGGTGGAACCAGCACTAGTATTTCAGTTGGTCACTCTTTGGAAGTTCCTGGTATATCTTGTGAATCAGTTTTATGAGGCGTATAATCCACTGCACTTCTAACCTCTTTAAAAAATTTAAATAATACTTTAAGAAAATCAGTAATAGTACATGTAATCTCCTTCTGTCGCTTGTCTATTCTCTAAAATCCTATCTCTGTGATTTCTGCCAATGCTTCAATGAACTGCATTAAATAATCCTCATTAATGCTTACGGTATTGGAAGTTCTTTCAGCCTTTCTCTTTTTCTTTCGTTTACAATCCACTTACTCCATATTAACATCCTTTCTTTTCTTTTCTACATATTGATCTATCGCAGTAGAAATCGACCCGCTCTGAGTCAGATCACGATCTTGCGCATCATCCTGCGAGTCCTCTTCATGATATTTCTGTTGCGATGATAGTGGTTTTTCCTGGTCCTGGTTATCAACTGTTATTTGGTCTTTTGAAATAGGTACACACCATTCCTTCGACCATTCATCAACAATGGCTTCGAGTTCCTCTTCAATCAGTAAAAATTTCATCACCAACCATTGGAGTTGTGGGTCTTGTTGCACCTGTATCATAACATAATGTGGTTTGATCTGAAACTTAATGATTCAACAGAACCGACTAACAGTGCCCTCGTCAAGTATTTTCTACTTCCGCACCTGATCCCTCAAAGCCTCTCCATGCATAAAAAATTCAGTATTAGTATATTGTTTCCTTTCCTTGTTTTTATGTGTGAACCAAAAATTCTGGTATCCGGCTCCCCTATAGAAAACTAGTATATCCATGGGTTGATAGTGTGGTGGGTCGGACCATACAACAAATGAAATAAGAACAAACAACCAAGAATAGTGGAATGGTTTACCACTTTCTTGTGACAGATATGTGTCTTCTAGAAATTCATTCCACATGAATTGCGACCAATTAATCTGAACTCCCTCCACATAGAGTTTGGATAGTGTAACCTCACCCGAAGTACACTAGGTCAATTGCAGTTTATGCAAAATTTTACAAGATAGTACCTTCGCAACAAAGCGAACAGTATAATCATTAATGGACGAGATGAGGAATCCTCTGTTTTCCCTAATAAAGTCATACTTGTCCTTGACCCTTTCTATCATCACTATTTCTTTGTCTTTTCGTAGATATGTCAATGGTTCTATACCTGATAGTGGGATACCCATTATCGTTGCAATTAGATTGGTGTCCACAGAATATACCTCATCTAGCCAAATAAATCCTCCATGAAATGATATGATCAATTTTCGTACAATGGTATTCACTTCTGTGTTACGCTGAAGTGTGGCATGTATAGCAACGATAACAATCCATACTATTCCAGTCCTCTTTCCCATTCCATTAGGATTAAACACTTTTGAAATTTCGGTGTGTCTTGCACATCTACCATATAATTCTTCCTGTCTAGGTATTTCTATTTCTTGGTGTCGTCATCAACAAAGGATAACTTTTGTAGGTTCATAAAAATATCCTTCAATACCTTAATTCCTTATGGAACCGCAAGCATGACCAGTGGAGCCCCCCAACTTCTTTAGAATTTTCACCTTTTGGGCATGCGCATGCCTTGGTGGGATGTATGATGGTAACAAATGTCTAGCTTCAGAGTCTTCATCCTCCCCAGGTACTGATGGTAGTGTTGGTTGTGTTGTTTCTTTTTCTTTCTGCTTCCTATTAGCTTTGTGCTTCCCCCATGTAGTTTCACAGGGACCTAGTAGGTCTGCAATTGAATTTTTGGATGTCCTGACTGGAGGGAATGGAACTTTCTCAGCAACTGAAGCATCCTTCTGCTATGGTGGGACATATTGCCCAGTATATTCCATGATTGATGTAGGTGACGCAATCACAACTTCATATTCAATAGATGAATTGTCACTAGAGATCAAAATAACCATTCTCTAAGTAACATGCTTCGTCTCTTTGCAGTTGCATACAACAATTTCTCGTCTCTCATGAGAACAGAATGACATGAACTCGACGTGAAGGTTGATAGCATGCAATGATTTTATGCTCAACCATTCTTCACATGCGTGAGCAATCAATAGAAAGGAATCTATCCATTCACTTTCATGGGTACATCATCTAGATAATTAAGGAAAATTTGATACATGTCATCATTTAATTGGCACATCGAGTGGTATTTATTGCCATAAATATGGACCCGACCATAAAGCATGTCGTCAAATTTCCTCATATTTTTCAAATTAATTCCCTCCAGCTGTTGTATCGGAAATGACTGCCATCCAGCTGTCATATCTACGTTGGTCATATCTATTGCAACAACATTGCACTAGTTGCGATCTTTTTTCTTCCCTTCACCAAATTTTCTTTTCTTGCGAGTAAATATGTGTCTTCTCCCTAAATTTTTCGTCTGTGCTAGACACTGAGTGTGTGATACTTCATCTTTTTACCGCTATAGAGCAGCAGTCTGCGATAAAAAAAATTCCTCTTCCTTATTCTCTTTTTTTTTTTTTTAATTTTTTAATTTTTATGTGACTAAGTCACAATTATCATGATACATCTTCAACCGACTTCCATTCACCAATCCTTGGACCTCTGTTCCATCTAAATTCTGCAATTTCACTACTCCTCCATCAGTGATCTTCACAACGATATACGGTCCTAACCAATGTGTTCTCAACTTTCCTGGATGCTTGAAAAAATTATTTTCATACATAAGAACAAGTCCTCCAACCTCAAAGTGCTTGCTCTTAATGTGTCGATCATGCCATGCTTTTTGCCTTTGTTTTTCAACATTTTAATAAAATCCCATGACAAAACATTCTTGTTCTAGATGCACAATTTGAAACAATATTTCTTTAACAACACCACCATTTTTCATCTCTGTGATCGCAACATTCTTAAGATCGGGACAATATACTCCATAGGCATCACAACGTCTTTCCCATACACCAACCAAAATGGAGTTTTTCT
>LPNX010384262.1:123083-149504 GCA_001517045.1 Pseudotsuga menziesii | reverse complement strand
ATATTTTACAAAATTATGGATTTGAAAGATTAGGGTTAATTTAAATTTATTAATAAAACTTTTTAAAAATTCCATGTTAGTAGATTTTTGGGCAATCTTAATCCGGGCTGTTTCCAGGTGCTTCAAGTCGTTCAGGACATCCCTTCCATGGAGGGATTCGACCTGTTTGAAGATGGTCATCTACGCAGTAGTAAATTGATAAAGAGGAGCTGCGTTCGAAGGTTTGAGAACTCGACGTTTCGATCCCTACTCTGGGATCATCATCAGGAGACAGTTAGAAGCGTGAGGAAGTGTGTAAGATGCCCGAGCAGTTAGATATGGGTCAGGAGGTTTTTTGGGGAATCTTACTCCGGGCTGTTTCCAGGTGCTTCAAGTCGTTCAGGACATCCCTTCCATGGAGGGATTCGCCCTGTTTGAAGATGGTCATCTACGCAGTAGTAAATTGATAAAGAGGAGCTGCGTTCGAAAGTTTGAGATCTCGACGTTTCGATCCCTCCTCTGGGATCATCATCAGGAGACAGTTAGAAGCGTGAGGAAGAGTGTAACTTGCCCGAGTAGTTTAAATATGAATCATTTAGGGTTTAAGGTAATAAATGTATTAGAAGGGTCGGCTTAGTAAAACATAAGAATTTTTAATTTTGTTTTTTAAATATTTTACAAAATTATGGATTTGAAAGATTAGGGTTAATTTAAATTTATTAATAAAACTTTTTAAAAATTCCATGTTAGTAGATTTTTGGGCAATCTTAATCCGGGCTGTCAATTTATTACAAGTCATGCGATATGCCCATAATACTACTGATTTTTTTTATCCCATTCATCTCTTTTAGCATTGCAAACCCTTGTCAATGCATTCTCCATAATTTTTTTAAAGGCTTCGACAATTCCATTTGCTTGAGGGTGATAAGGGGCTGTCCTTCTATGTTGAATCTAGAATTCATCTGTGAGTTCTACAATCAAATGGTTGACAAAGTACATACCTTGGTCACTTATTAAAATATTTGGGCATCCAAATTGTGTCATGACATTCTCAAATAAAAAGTTCGCAGTAGTACAATCCTTTACTGTCGTTGCTTCAAACCATTTGGTTAAGTAGTCAGTGGAAGTAATAATATATCATGCACCAATGCTCTTTCTTGTCGAACTAATAGGACCTACAAAATCTATGACCCATTTATCAAATGCCTGTAAATTTATTAGAGGTACTAATGGAATTTCATCTTGTCACGACGATTTTCCCATCCTTTTACAGACATCACAACTGTGACAATAATCCTGGGACTCTGCATGCATGGTGGGCCACCATAATCCTTCTTGAAAAATCTTGCACACCGTAGCTTTCCCTATGTAGTGGCCTCTTGCAACACCATCATGTTTTTCATTTAATATCAATGGTCACTCGTGCTCCAAAACGTAGTCATGAAGAATCTCATCAGGACCCATTTCATACAATTCTTCAGCGATCAATTGGAAATCCACGGCTCACATAACCAACTGTTTCTTTTGTGCAATAGTGAACTCAGTTGGAATATAGCCCATACTCAAAAATTGTATGATATCTCTATAATGATCATCAAACATGGTTATCGCAAAATGTTGCACATCAGGGAGATTATCATCTAGGTTACTAGGGTCTTTTCTAGATCTCTCTTTATTATCTATACAGACTTCTTCCTCCTCTCAGTCTCTCTGTTCTTCCGTCACTATTATTTCTCTACTTCACTCTACTAATGATCCGTACACATCCTGGATCAACTCACTCTCTTCTATGACTCTACTATCAATCTGCATATATCCTGGATTGATTCACTCTCTCCTATATTCCTGCGCACTCAACTATAGGTTCTTCAACCCCTCTCTACGACTTCAACACACTATAGACAATACAATTAGACTGTCACTAAACAACCAAATGTTACAAATACTAACATGACCAGAACCTTCGGAGGCTAACCCACATACATCTTGATTTCCTCCTTTTATAGAATCTTACATGTTGCTTTCATCCGACTTCATATAGTTAGTCAACTGGTTGTCTTTCCTATTCTATTGACACATGACAGTAGGCACTAATAACCCAACTTACAAATATTATTTCATACATGTGGGTTCTGCTGACTCTAGCCATCCTCGTGCCCACGATCTTTTTGAGTTATCACTTTCTATCCATTTCGTCGATGCACATATTATAACATGGTTAACTCTATTGCATCCTTTCCTTCTATCATTGTTCCTCTTCCATCACAGCCTATCTTCTATCACATACTCTCTTCTATTGCAACATACTTTTCTATTGCAACTTCCTTTTCTATCGCAACTTCCTCTTCTATCATGGCTTCCTCTTCTATCATGGCTTCCTCTTCTATTGCAACTTCCTCTTCAGCTGCGTCTTTCATTAGCTCTTTCTTTTTTATCTGCTTCCATTCTTCTTCTATCATGTCTTCACTTATTTCTAATTATTCTACCTTTTCCTCCTTCCTTTCGCAACTACTTCTGTCACATCTCATTTTACTTCTCTCCTTTTATTCTTCCTTCTTTACTTTTGTCGTGGATAATTTTACTTCCTGTGACCTGACTCTTTTCCATATTTAGGTAGAATTCTAAATTAATTTTTCCTATATTTCCCCTAGGTCCAACATTATTTCATTAACATTCCCCTTGATGAGAACTTTCCCCATCCCTAACAAAACTCATAGATACACAAACTTCACTTATGTCATGGTGTTACAGCTGATTTTACCACGCATGTCGGATCACACATTTATGGCCTTCCCTGTCCCTCTACAGACTCTTTGGACCCCATGGACCATTTTTGTACCTTTGATGTTTCCAATATCATCCCTAAAAACATGCATTATTTTCCATACACGAATTTTAAACCTATTCTCACGTATATACATGGATATGACCCTCAAACCCACATACATCGAGATGTGTGCAAAAGGCCAAATAGTTTTGGAGTTTTCCTTGATGTGGATCCGAGTCACTTGTTTCTTGGCCTTCTATATGCCTTGAGATTGCTCATATGTGACCTTCCATTACCCCATTGAAGCACTATATAAGGAACTCTTTGGATACATTGAAGGAAGAGGAACTGAAGTGCAAGAAAACTATAGTCCATTGTTGTCGGAGCTTATACTTGATTCTGCATTCCTTTCTCCCTTAGAGAACTTTGTGTTCTTCCCAAGATTGCCTTTTCTTTTGAGCTTGCTATCTAGAGATGGAGGATTGAAGTGGTGGAGGCCCAGGTGGAGGACTCAGTTTCTCCGATTCGCTGATGTGCTGATAGAGGTTGTCACTATTGTAATCTCTGATTTATATTAATAGAAATATCTTTTCCTATCCAATAATGTGTATTTAAATGAATATTGAATCCACGGATGCTTTTAAATGCTTATATGTTATTGATTATATATGCTAGAGTATGTCTAACACCATTATATAGCATGCTTGTCTTGTTTGTTGAATGTTGAGAGAGCAAATTGCTAATACAAGCGAGAGTGGAAAAGCTCAATGAGGATCTACATCAACCAACCGGAATAAGGTATGTTTCGAGATCCTTTAGTGTTAGATGTTTTGTTTCTCTTGCATATCGAAAAGGATTGATTTCTATGGTTACTCTGTCTATTGTGGTACCCCAAGCCATAGGAAGTTTTCTCTGTAACAGAATTGGTGACTCTACTGGGGATGTTCTTTGTTTTTCTTTGGGGATTGGGGGCACAATGTGCTTGATATTCTTGACTTTCTCTTTGTTTCTCCTTGTTTCTGTGTTGCATTTTATAGTATGTTCATCCATTGACACTCCCCTTTATTGGTTTGATCCTTGGCCTACTTTTTACCACTGTGTTCTCTGCATACGCAGGTTTTTGGCCAAAAGTCGCATACATACACGAATTTTTGGCCAAAAGTCGCATATACATGCAGCTTTTTGGCCAAAATCCATGTATATATGCATCTTTTTGGCCAAAATTCGCATAAATACATAGTTCTTCTTTAAATAGTCATGTACATCCTCCCTTTTGGTGAGTTTGATGTTGTGGGAAGTTGTTGGGTGTGTTGTGAGTGTGGTTGGATATTCCTTGGGTCTAATGTTGTCTGTTGGATGCTTCTTTTATGACCAGAGACCACCTTTTCATTGATTTTTCTTTGAAAGTAGTTTTAGTCATTTATCCTTTTTGTTTTTCCATTAGTGCATTACTCTTTTTTGTCTCAGTGTCTTGATGGGCTTGTGTTTTATACTTGATGCAGAGACTGAGAGTTTTAGATGACTTTTATTGCATTTTTCATTCTTTTATATCGAAAAATACAAAGTTGTTGCACTCTTAGTTGCATATTAGATATGAATTTGAGGAGGTACTTGCATTGGATTGGTTGGATGAGAGTTTTATTTAGGCTTTCATATAGGAAGGATTGCATTGGCATTCAGAAAGGAATATATATTTATGCATCTCATGTAGTGGCATACCCTATTTTTCATTTGACAAAAATTGCACTTAAATTTGTTTGCTATGGTGTGCATATTTACTTCACTGCTGAGTCATAACTTCATTAGTTGCACAATCATTTCCCTTTGAGTAGTTACAGCCAATTAAAATAAACGCATAATAAAATGAATTACACTCTTTTCTTTTATAGGGTGCATCAACAATAATAGGTTTTAGAGTCTTGGAATAGTTCATTGTGAGTTAATTCTCCAAGACTACTAAACAACAACAAGTAGGTGTCTGTCCAAGTGAGATAGTGAAATCCTTGGCATAATTAGTGTTTCTCAGGATGCTCCTCTTACACGGGAGTTAAGCACGAGGCAGTGCACACAATTGTGATTGGGATGACCCCTGGTCACTTTCTGTGAGAACCAGAGATATTTTTGGGATTGTATTTGTATCTAGGTGCTCTTTCGAGAGTTTCAATCTTTGCTACCCTGCCCATATGGTCAATCCCGCCTGGGACTGTCCGCCTGAGCATTGGTTATATTGAGGTGACCTTAGTTTCCTTACCTAGGTATCACAGGAGGTACTTGCAGAGGTTATTCTATGAGTGTCATGGATAGGTAGAGGTCAAACAACACAGTCACTTTATGCGTTGAAGCTGAGGGCTACTATAATTGGTTACGTAATATGCTTGTAGTGTATGGGAGTTTCAAGCCTCTCCTAGGCAAGACATACCTGCTGCATTCGGGAGCTCACATATCCTCCCCTTGGTTTGCTTGTATTTTGGCTGTAGATTTTATTAGGAGTGTGCTCTTTGTGCTCTAGTTGGCCTTTGGGATCATGGTTACTTCAGTATATTTATGCTCTCTTGAGTTCAGGTCCTTTTATTTTTGGCATGCCTGGTATCCTATTACCTGTCCTTGGTCCTAGTACGGACCCAGGTGTCAAACTTGGGGGAATCACAGCCCCTTACCATGCTCATAGATTTGGGAGTGGTCACATTCTACACTCTACTCCATTTGTGGAGGATGTTGACTCCCTTCTCTCGGTCTTTACACCGGTGGTCACCCTCACGGGGGTGGTAGTGAATGCGTGAACATTGGGTCTACACCTAACTTTCCTTTTTATGTCCTATCGTTCACTGCATTGTTTCCTTTGGGAGCAGTGGTCATGATCTTTCCTCCCTATATCCTATAGTTTGGATTCTTTATTGACAATTTTGGGTTGTTTTGGACTAATATGGATGTCATGTAGGATCCAGTTTTTGTACACTCTCTTCGAGTTTTTGACCCGTTCGTGCCTATCATAGGTATTATGTCTGAACTAGCATATAGGTTAGGATATCACATCCGCTTGCACTTATGCATTTCCTTATGACCGTTCCATCTTAACCTTAGGTATGAACCCATTCCATGGTATCACAGAACCTTCATGTTGTTGTTAGAAGTGGTACTATGTGAATGGTGGAGCTTTCCTATACATGGGTGTCCTAGTTAGCTCCCTTTTGCATTTGGTACCCATATTGTGAGTCCTCTCTTAGGTCTAGGAGTCCCTTTTAGTCCTGCCATGTCCTTGAGCAATAGCTTCGTACTCCTCTTGAACTTTATGTTGGCCGTTTCCCCGGGACTCCCTTGTATATGTCAAGTTGTAATTGTAGTATCATGAGTTTTTCCTGCCTTTTTGAGCCTTATGCTGGCTTCCCTGACTCTTATTATTAGCTATATAGCCCAAGCTTGTCTCATGTCTAGCCAAGCAGAGCCATTTTATATATCTTTTGCAGCTTGATTCTCCATTTTTTATTGCGAGGAGACTTTCCCCCGAGTGTCGTTATCCTACACATGTGTCCTTACATTGAGCATAGGTATGTTCTGCTGCTTGGAACTAGTTTGTTTGCCCCTTGACACTCGTCTCCTCCTAGTCTGTAACTATAAAGCACTTTTATTCTTTTTCAAGATTTTCAAAATATTTGAAAAAGTCCAAAAAAAAAATCAAAAAACCAAAAAGCCAGACAGGAAAAGATGTTATCTTTGGCAGCAATCAAGTCGTGTCACCTTCAAATAGAGCACTATATATCACATCCATTGGTTGGGTTAATAGTTTGACTTTAGGAGGTGTACTCATTTCTTTGAGTTTATCTCCACCGTCTGGTTAAGCTTCCAGTCCCTATGGAGCCTCTGTCGATGCCTCCTGCATCGCAGAGATGTCCTAGTTTTGTATATTGAGTCTATGCTGCCTACATTCAATCACCATTAACCTTTATGCTCTTGTTCGAAGGAAGTTGAAACCTAAGTTGGCCATTCCTCAGTTCTTTTGACTTTGCATGTTAGCCATTCTCGGTACTGTTACTGGTTCGTGCACATTATGATCGAGTGCTTACACATTATACAACTTTGCTGAGTACCTCGTGTTGGATGATGAGGGATTCCTTATTTCCCTCCTTCCAGCGGATTTCATCTCATCGAATTCATATCATTTATTCTGGGATAGGAATCTAGAGTCATTTTGAGAGCCTTGAGACTTGTAGTCATCAGTGGCAGGCTCTCTTGCCATCGAAAGTTTTGGGAATACATCAATGTCCCCTGATCGATGTATCCTTTCAAGTGTTCAACCTCAACACATTTATTCACACTTGTTATTTTTCACTCTAGTACCTTGATTCCCATTTTCATTATTGGTTGGTGATCTCGCGTCTGTTAATGGTATACATCAATGATCGATAATCGGATGATGGACTACTATGTTCAACCTCGACACCTCTATTCACATAGTAGTACATGTACCCATAGCGGATTGTGTAGAAGACCTTCTAGACTAGTGGCATTTCATATATGCTACCTCCTTGATCGTGCCAGTGTTCATGAGATTTCAGCTCTCATGACTTGATTCCAATGTATGCCAGATATCTTAAGCCATTATAGAGATCTTGATCCATACTATATCTTCACCTTTCATGGAGATCATGATCATTTGTATATCTTCATCATGAATATTCTGATCTATATATATTATAAGTGGCGATGACCACACATGTCATATGTTGTATCATGCCTCTTCATGGCCATTGTACTCTTATGTATACGGGATTGCTGTATGTACTTGCAGTCATGTGTAGAGTTTGATTATTGTATTATATTGTTGGATGGCTAGTTCTTCCACTTGGTTCTTCATCACTCCACTTCTGGATGGACTTATAATGTTTTTCGGCCATCGTATCACCTCTCTAACCTCACACATTACGGGGCATCTGTTACAGCTGATTTTACCATGCATGGTGGATCACACATTTATGGCCTTCCCTGTCCCTCTAAAGACTATTTGGACCCCATGGACCATTTTTGTACCTTTGAAGTTTCCAATATCATCCCTAAAAACATGTATTATTTTCCATACGTGAATTTTAAACCTATTCTCATGTATATACGCGGATATGACTCTCAAACCTACGTACATCGAGATGTGTGCAAAAGACCAAATAGTTTTGGAGTTTTCCTTGATGTGGATCTGAGTCACTTGTCTCTTGGCCTTCTATATGCCTTGAGATCGCTCGGATTTTACCTTCCATTACCCCATTGAAGCACTATATAAGGAACCCTTTGGATACATTGAAGGAAGAGGAATTGAAGAGAAAGAAAACTATAGTCCATTGTTACTGGAGCTTATACTTGAGTCTACATACCTTTTTCCCTTGGATAAATTTGTGTTATTCCCAAGCTTGCCTTTTATTGTGAGCTAGCTATCGAGAGATGGAGGATTGAAGTGGTGGAGGCCCAGGTGGAGGACTTAGTTTCTCCGGTTCGCAGACATGTCGACAGAGGTTGTCATTATTGTAATCTCTGATTTATATTAATAGAAATATATTTTCCTATCCAATAATGTGTATTTAAATGAATATTGAATCCATGGATGCTTTTAAATTCTTATATGTGATTGATTATATATGCCAGAGTAGGTCTAACACCATTATATAGCATGCTTGTCTTGTTTGTTGAATGTTGAGAGAGAAAATTGCTAATACAAGTGAGAATGGAAATGCTCAACGGGGATCTACATCAACCATCTGGATTAAGGTATGTTTCGAGATCCTTTAGTGTTAGATGTTTTGTTTCTCTTGCATATGGGAAAGGATTGATTTCTGCGGTTACTCTGTCTGTTGTGGTACCCCAAGCCATAGGAAGTTTTCTCCATAACACATGGATTTGGTGAAGATATATGTTTCTTTTTTTTAAGTGTGACAATAATATAAATAAATAATAACATTTGCAACAAGATCTCGAATGTAACAAGTATCAAGGTCAATGTGTTTAGTCTTGGAGTGATACATTGGATTATACACAACTTGGATTTCACTTTGATTGTCAAAATTTTAACTTACTAGGAGACTTGTGAATTAGTACAAGCTTTATAAGAACATGCCAGATCCACACTAGTTCTTTAACTGCTTCTTTATCTACCTTATACTCTACTTCACAAGAAGAAAGAAAAAGTTATCTCAACTTCTTACTTGACCATGATTTTATATTGGAACCAAGCTGAAATATGTACCCTATAGTGGACCTTCTATATCAATTATACCTTGATATAGGTTGATCTATGGTCACTAAAAAACTAATAATCTTAAATTCTAAAACACATGGCACCATAGGGCTTGATGAGAGATTTCCAATGACACTTGAATCACCTGAAACATACACCGTCTGATGGATATATTGCATTATGAATTTTTAGAAAGATAGGGAAAAAATTTGGGAGTGCCACGTGGAAATCCTACAGGATGCCATGTGACCCATCTATATAGTTGACATGGCACAAGATGATGCTAGCATGACTTCAACATGCTGACAAAGAAACACGACAGGTTTCCATGTTTAACATGAATTTCACACATTTGGTGTCCAATTTGACCAATCAGATGCTCCTACATGGCATCTATATGAATAACGTTGCATACTATGTAAGTGACACATGGTAGAGGCTAGTACAATTAATAGTTGATGTTGGCCAATATGCGAGTGACATGTGATTTTCCATACAGTGATGTGGTATCTAAGGTAGTGGGTTCATACAATGATGTGGTGACACAGTCAATATACACGTGGTAGGTCCATATAGTGACTAGGTAGTGAAGTAGTATATTGGAAGAGTTCCACATGGACCAATTAGAAGGTTCTACATGGAACCTTCGGGAAGCACAAGGAGGTCTGCTGATAAAAAATTAACCCTCATGGGGGTCATCCCAACACATCATATGAATAAAATAATTCTAAACAAACATTCCATATATATAAATTGTTATACCACCAGAGTGAAGGTCATGGGGCTTGAACCCATGACCTACCGCTACCTAATAAAACAACCCAATAACTACGCCATGGGTGCTATATATCATGCCAAACCATAAACATTGTATTTAAGTTTGAGTCCATGGAACCGTGGGGTTCATGTGTGGGTTAGTATAAAACCCATCTATTTAACTTGGCATGTGGATCGAAATGCAATACAGTGGGCATGCATACTGAGGTACAAACTAGTAGTACATAGCACAACATTAGAAAACATGACAAGAGGGGATTCATAATACCAGAGCAGAACCTGGTCATGTTTATACTAAAAAGACTCATAATTTCGCGAGGATAGTGGAGTTTATACTTAAAAGTCTCAAAAATTCCTGTAAAGTCCAGTAGTGATTTATATTTCTATTTCTAAGTTGCATAATTGAAAGGTGATTTCAGAAGTTGAATTGTAAGATTTTCTTTTGTATTGTTTTAGCTAGGGTGCCTGGTGAACTTCGTTATCAAGTTTTGGTGTGATTTTATTGTTATTGTTCTCTCTTGACCTCTTTTTCACATCTCAAATTTCACATATGAAGAATGAGTAATGCAATTTGATTTTCATAATCATGAGTGTTTAGTTAAGTGAATATAATAATGTAACATATTTTAGCACTTTCATATTAATGAGAGCAATCTCACTATTTGGGAGTGTTTTGTTCAAGAGAATACAACCTTATAACCTAGGGTCTCTAGGGTTACCAAAGTACTAAATAAAATTGCAGACAATCAGCAATTTCAGAATTTTATAGAGAAACAGGGAAGAAATTAGGCATACCTTATTTATGACGATCGATCCTAGCTTTTCTTCTTCACTTCAAATTGCTTCCATAACTTCCAGGGAATCTCCAACACCTGTAAAAATCAAGACCTTTCCTACAATATCTTATATATTATATAGATGATCAATGAAACAATATGCTTGCAATGAAATGACAAGACTATTCATAAATCATAATACATAAGAGTACAAAGACACAATATTGAAAGAAAGACTCTCTTTATTAATAAACAAAGTGAGGTAAGATTACAACCAACATGGGAGATAAGTGCTCTCTTCTAGCCAAGGACACTGAGTTCTGTTTCTCCAAGATATCTAAAGGAAAACCACCAGCATAACTTTGTTCTAGATTTCATGATGATTAGCCTCAACCCCTTATACCCTCTATTTATACATGAGGAAAGAGAGAGGTTATGAAGGTTGAGATGGTTGGGGAAGTTGGGATAGTTATGATTAAGGGCCCAACTGTCCTCGGCTAATCGTGTTTATATTTTTTAACTTTGGATTAAGGAATCGACTATTAATATTGGAAGGTCGCGTATGATACATGACTTTATTAATGGAAACCCATGGGTTTCTACCCTGATGATGTATACATGAGTTGCAATGTCAATATTTGCATATGGTACGCGGGTTGCAATGGTAATAGTTGCGTATTCCCCTCAATGTCCATACAAAAAATAGGTCAAGCTAGTAAGGGAATGATGCATCAAAGTTCATGCCCATCTATAATGTTTTTGCCACTTCTATCTGTTGGCCTACTTTTCCCCACTCTTGTGACCCATGTTCAATAGACCCATGAAACCAACAAAACACCCAAAGACATCGGCCCAACAGAGAAAGCTCATCCGACATCACCTGCGAGGAAGGTGCAGTCTCACCCGAGATATCTTAATGTGTAACTTCCAGAACCATGTTTCCGCAGTTGGAGAGGGATTATAGTCCCTTGGTACACGACCAAGGTGCTCGACAAATTTCAAAGGATGGAATATTTTACTACTCGATAGTGGTGCAACAGTTCCACATAGCCAGTATGCGACTCAACCTTGTCCTTGACAATTTTAACAACTGGCGCAATTGTGCGACGCAGATGATTCCTCAATAGTAAATACTAATGTGATGACTGTATTACAACTTAACAATATTTTAACACAAAATAATACACAGTGCTCGACAATTCTTTAGTCATTCATTAATTCACTTCTTTTATTAGTATTGTGACATTCATTCAAGCAATAATCATAAACAATGCAAGATAATCAACATTCATTCAACACAAGATGTAACATGGAAACCCAACTGGGAAAAACCACCAAGGTGCTCTTCATCTGGCATGAGAAATATATGGCACCTTACAGTCTGTGATTTGCAAACTATTTTGAGATATGTCTATTTATCTTGGACTCTTTCTTGCTCTCATGCTCTCTATGTTAATCTTCTAAATACTCCTACTGATCCGCACACAACCTAGATCGAATCTTCTACTCTACCATCTGTGCACTCAACTAGAGATTGACTCTTTACAAAATGGTCTACACACTCAGCTACAAATCCACGACTCAATAGCCTACTATACTATCAGACTTCTCTCTGATTCCTTCTCTTTATTTCTAACAACTACCAATAGAACTGACTGAACTAACTAAACCCTTATACATAACATGTTCTTCCTATTTATAGATGTTACAAGACCACGCAAGTTCGATTGAGTACAACTCAATTATTACAGTCATAAATAGCCACAAAATGTCTTTCATATTTATTACAGGCCATACTGGCCGCAAAAACGTCCTTCATTATATTAATCATAGACCATTACTAGCCGCAGAAATGTCTTTCAGCCCGTTTGTACAGGTCATAGCTAGCCGCCAAAAGCATCGTTTAGTCTTTCGTCGACTCGAACTCCTACGGTCTTATGACATGTCGCTTTCCAGCCTTTACTCTTCTACCTGCCAATCTTCCACTGACTCAAGGCATGTTATTCCTTTGTTGTACGATTCCTCGTCGCAATTTTCTCTACTCTGTGCTTCCTTTTCTTCCTTGTGCTCTTTCTTGGCCCAGCACTATCCATTTTGTCCTTTTTGTGTACCGATGCATTGAGTGTCAGTAATCGGACGGAGAAGTGCCATTTTACATGATAACAGATCACTCGGAAATATCCATTTGATTACGATAAATGGGTTTACAATAGTAAACTCGATGCTTTGTTCTTTAGGTTTTGCAAGCATGACAAAGACATAAAGTACGCTCAGAATCTTTTTCATGTTTGGTTCCAAAGAACAAAAAAGAGAAAACTAAGCTCATGCCGGGTGCTCCTTTTCCGTAAGTTTAGTCCCTCAGGTCCAGAAAATAGATAAACATATGCTTCAAGATACTCTTCTCAATTCCGTAGAAAGGAGAGTATTCCTTTCGCATAAATAATCTACATGGTATGAGAAAGAAATAACTTACCACCAATGTAGATGCCCATTCACTTATTCTTAACGATTTTAAACGAACAAGTTTACTCGACAGTCTAGTCTATTTTAAGGATTCAGACCATAGCCTAAAGAAAACGCTGTAAGTGTTAGGAACCTTATAAACAGGGATAGCTCATAAAAAGATGCAAAATGGGGCTCATTTTGTCATGAAAAACAACTAAGAAGGCTCTCGCAAACCTAACACAACTGCAGCATGGTTACCAAAAAGGCAATAAATTGTTCTAAACAAGGGTACCCTTGAGAAGGAGTCCCTATCCACGGAGCAACAATGATGTGTACGAGGTAAAAGTGGTTCAACACCATAGTCCATGGATGAAAAATTGGTCCTAGGGTTTAATGATGGATAAGGTATTAGTGCAAAGTCAGAAATGAGGACTAAATCCTACCTTATATGCGATGGAAAACAACTTTTAAATGATCCCGAACGTGCTGCAGTTAGCAAAAAACCATGGTATTATTCCATACATTAAAAACTAATTTTTAAACTATATACAATGGGTCAAAACTTTGAATTTTTTGTTATAAATAGTTCAAAAACCCAAAATAGACATACCATTTGGAAAATTACTAAATTTGGCAAGTTTTACCTCCATACTTTAGTTGATCACCGGGGACAAACCGCTGAACCAAATCCAATTCTGCGAGTTGCAGGTTGGTAATCTCTCCTTTCCCCTTCTCTCCATCCCTTCAATTTTTAATTTTAGTGGAAAAATTTATGTTTTCATGCATGCCCTAAAATTTTTACACAACATACATGGGTCTGCTTCATAGCAGTTGTGTATATGTGATTTTCTGCACTACAACCCGCGTATGCGACGCACCATGCCTAAAGCACAGTCGCATATGCTGCGTGACCTCTTAAAAAATAAAAAATTCCCCAAACCAAAAGAATTATGATGGGTTGTAATGATTGAATGTGGTCATTGTTTTGGTACAAAATGGTTTTGGAGTTGAGAGAGAGAGAGAAGATGAAGATATGGATTGAGAGGCAATGCGGGATGCCCCTACTTTGCAAGCATTGCAACAATGCGGCTTGCTAAAATTCTACTGTACATCCAACATGAGAGCCAACATCTGTATATTGGAGACTCTTATAGGTTATTGGGACCATGACCTTGGTCTATATAATATACAAGGAGAGATATTGAATATTAAAGTAGAAGACATTTATTTCATTACAGGGCTTTCCCGCAGAGGCATGCCTGTAAAAATTGAGGGAACTGGTATGGATGGTGACCCTATGCATGTTCAAGATTACATTGATACTTACTGTCTACCAGGTACACAAAAGAAGGGGACATGTGTCACAATATCACAAATAACTAGCTTTCCATTACAAGTGATGGTAAGCACAGTAACAAGGATTACTGGTTCTTGTTCATTACACTTGGCCACTCGGACTCATATGTGAGTTGCAGTGACATGTATGCAAGGCACAGTGTTTGATTGGTGTTTGGGTATGATCCCAATAATGAAAAAAAAACTCTCTAATTGCAAGAGGGGATGAAGGAATAACTTCGGTTATGCAATATTTTTGGTGTTGTTCTTCTTCTTCGAGAGTTCCTTCTCTCAGCCTTGTAGTACCACTACCACCGCTCTCCCCCAACCATCCTAGACTTACTATATGGGGAGACATATTTCTCCATCAACGTAGCGGAGGTGGAGTGCAAAGTGGTTATGATGATGATTTATATATTTGGTGGGAAAGGTAAGTGCCTGCTCTCAAGAAATTCTGATATGTCGGATTAGACTTCCAAGGAGACAATGAATGCATCCTCCCACCATGGGGAGCATGGGGAGACATCGGTATATTTTAATCTTTTTATGTTATTTGATTTTTTATAATTTTTGTTCATATATATATATATATATATATATATATATATTGCCTGGTTATTTACATGTGTTCCAAATGTATCTGTTGTGTATATTTTACAAAGTGTGTGTTAAGTGCCAATCTAATATGTAATACACATAAGCATTAGTAATTGTATTTTCATTTCTTGAAAAGTGATTAAATGAAATATATTCAAAGTTTTTTTCAAGTAATCTTACACACAAAAACTGACGTAGAAAAGTAGGGTTTCGCACCTGATAATCACCATTGAGTTGGGAAGACACGAGTTGAGACTCAAGTATGACCTCCAGATGAGTAATGCCATGTAGCTTAGCATGCCATAATAACTCAAAAACTGGCATGTACTCAGCCATTTTATTAGTAGCAGGACCTAAGCAAGCACCACCAGAGGCAACCAGTTGTCCTGAGGGTGAATAGATAACCCAGGCAGTTGAATCCAGGTTACAAGTATGGAAGATAGCGCCATCTACAAAACCTACAAACCACTCGGCTGACATTTGAAACAACCAAAATACTATATAAAAAACATTAACCATCTAACTAAACTATTGTACATAAAAATACACACAATAAAAATACAAGAACAAGCACCATGCCTAAGCGTAGTACTTCTTTAGGTAGAGCCCATTCCTGGGCTCCAGAAACTTATTTCCATCATAATCAGTTAATTCATATGCTCCCTTTTTCAAAACCTTTGACATGACGTAGGGAAATAATCACATAGACTTGAATTTTCCTGCCCCCAGGGGTTCTTTGTCTTGAACCTAGAGAAAAACAAGTCCCCCTTCAAAGAAAACTCTCAGCTTAACTTCTTTGTCATATTGATTCTTTACCCTATTCTTTTGAGCCTCGTTTGCAGTGAACTTATCTCTGCATCATTCATCCAGATTTTCTAAGTGAAGCAAACATTCTTCTAGTTCCATAGTGTCAGGAAGCACATGAATAGCTATCTTAAGCGATAGAATCTCGCATTCAACCGGTGTGACTAATTCCACCCCGTGAACAAGTTGGAAAGGTGAAAAACCACTGGCAGTCTTGACATTAGTCTGGTATGTCCAAAGTGAAAGATATAGCATGATGTGCCAATTTGATCGGGTTGTGTTAATAGCACGCTTTAGAATGGTTTTCAAGGTTTTGTTAACTGCCTTTACTTGTCCATTCACCTGAGGGTAGAAGGAATATGAATGATCTTGCCTAAACCCTAGCATAATAGTCAGCTCAGTCATCATAGTATTCTAAAAATGACTGCCATGGTCAATGAGAATCTGCTTTGGTATACCGAAACAAGTAATGATTTGGTTAAATACAAAGTAAGCTGCTATTTCATTATCTTCTTTGAAGGTAGGCATTGCCTCTTCCCACTTTGTGAAGTAGTCTACAATGACAATGATGTATTTGTGCCCCCTAGCCGAAACTGTGTTGCACGTCATGTAATCTACCCCCACTTAGTGAAGGTCCCTACCACGATGACAGGAAACAACAGAGCAGGATGTGATCACATTTTTCTGGTATATAACTGACATGGATGACAACACTTCACAGCTTCCACACAATCTTTGAAGATTGTGGGTTAGAAATAACTGAGACGTAAATTTTTCTGGGTCATTGGTAACCCAAATAAATGACCCCCACATGATCCTCTATGGGAATCATTTAGAACATACTTAGCCTCCTCGTGGGTGAGGCACTGAGGAAAAATAAAATATACCCCTCTTCGATATAAGGTATCACCGATGATCAGGTAGTTTTTTGCATTGAAACACAATTTACATTGCTCTTCCTTGCGAGAAGGACACATGACACTTCAGAGTCTAGAGATATACATGAATATCTTCATATTATGGATCTGAGGTGGAAATTAGAAAGATATACTCATATGGGAATGATTCATCTTCCACCACTACATTCTCTTCCATAGGAAATTCTGAGATTAGCTCTACAAAAACTAAAGGATTTTTTGGATTTAGCAAATTGGAAATCCAAGTCAAAATCTTGGAGAAGGACTATCCACTTGTTGAATTTTCCCCCAATTATGCATTGGGACAAAACATACTGAAAATGATTTACATGTGCCACCACTGTGGTTGCCTTAGTAAAATGTAGTGACATAGCCTCTGAATATCATAGACAACTGCTAATGCTAATTTCTTGATGTGGGAGTACTTGAGTTCTGGACCAGCTAATGCATGACTGAGATAATAGACAACATGCTCTTGGAGATTGTCATCCTCCTAAACCAATAATGCCCCTATAGAGTAATCTGGTGGACGTAATAAAGGAGCTGAAAGTAAATCTTTTGTTAATGCCTCGAGTGCGAGTTGCACAGTTTCATCCCATAGAAATGGGGTGTCCTGCTTAAGCAAGCGCATGAAACCCTTAGTTATATTGGCATAATTGACTATAAAACCCTGAAGGAAATTATATTTCCCTTGTAGGATATAAAGTTTCCTGATGGAACGAGGAGGAGGCAGATTTACAATAGCCTCAACTTTCAAAGGATCCACCTGTATTCCTCTATTTGACATGATAAACCCTAGTGGAGTCACCAATTCTATTGTTCAGGAGAATACAACCTTATAACCTAGGGTCTCTGGGGTTACCAACGTACTAAATAAACTTGCAGACAATCATCCATTTCAGAATTTGATAGAGTAACATGGAAGAAATTAGGCATACCTTATTTCTGATGGTCAATCCTAGTTTTTCTTTTTCACTTCAAATTGCTTCCACAGCTTCCAAGGAATCTCCAACACCTCCAAAGACAATGACCTTTCTTGCAATATGTTATATATTATATAGATCATCAATGAAACAATATGCTTGTAGTGAAATGACAAGACAATTCATAAATCATAATACATAAGATTACAAAGACACAAGATTGGAAGAAAGACTCTCTTTATTAACAAACAAGTGAGGTAAGATTACAACCAACATCTGAGACAAGTTCTCCTCTACTAGCCAAGGACACCGAGTTCTGTGACTCCAAGATATCTAAAGGTATACCACCAGCATAACTTTTCTCTAGAATTCATGATGATTAGCCTCAACCCATACCCTCTATTTATATATGAGGATGGAGAGAGGTTACGAAGGATGAGATGATTGGGGAAGTTGGGATAGTTATGATTAAGGACCCAACTGTCCTTGACTAATTGTGTTTATATTTTTTAACGTTGGATTAAAGTATACGCGACTATTAATACTGGAAGGTTGTGTATCATACATGACTTTCTTAAGGGAAACTTGCGGGTTTCAACCCTAATGATGTATACACGAGTTGCAATGTCAATACTCGTGTATGGTATGCGACTTGTAATGGTAATAATCATGTATTCCCCTTAATGGCCATACAAAAAATAGGTCAAGCTAGTAAGGGAATGATGCATCAAAGTTCATGCCCATCTATAGTGTTTTGGCCACTTCTATCCATTTTGTCCTTTTCTGTATCGACACAATGAGTGCCAGTACTTGGACGGAGAAGTGTCATTTTACATTATAATAGAGTGGACCCAAAGATGTAGCTAAGGTGTCTGGTGAACTCCGTTATCAAGTTTTGGTGTGATTTTGTTGTTATTGTTCTCTCTTTGTCTCTTCTTCACATCTCACATTTCATTTATGAAGAATGAATTATGCAATTTGATTTTCATAAGCATAAGTGTTTAGTTAAGTGAATATAATAATGTAACATTGGGAAGTGCACTGTCAATTTAAAGATACCATTAATTGAAAAAGATTTGTTAATTCATTAGAGAAAATTTGAATTTAAAATGGGCCTTCCAAAAATAATACAAATTCCATGTCATCATGTATTATCCAATCAAAATGCTTTAAAATTCAAAAAGGGAGCACCTCTTAAACAATTTTTTAATATAAATGTGGGGATAGGTATCATAAAAAAACTACTTTTTTGTTCGTATTTTCGACATATCTCCATGTGTTTTTACTCAAATTTCGATTGGGAGAGCTCGTTGGATGTGGAATTAAATTCTGCATCCAACGAGTACCCTCTCAACATACTTTTTACGGGCCCTGCTACCCCAAAAACAAGAAATACCTAAAAAAACATGGTGATGATGTGGATCCAATGAGCTCTCCCAATCGAAATTTGAGTAAAAACACACGGAGATATGTCAAAAATACAAACAAAAAAGTAGTTTTTTATTTTCTTCGTCCAAAATTAATAAATATTATTTTATTATTTTATTAATTTTCCTTAGGAGGCCCATTTTGAGTTGAAATTTCCTCTAATGATGATGGAATAATGGTTAAATTGGTAACTTAATATTTTCATATCAAGTGGTATCAAAGCAAGTTGGACAGGTGCATGCCTACAAGAGATAAAGTAAAGTGAGTTGAATGAAATCTTTCAAGTTTCAATATGGAAATCCCAAGCGGGTTTTGAAAACATGAGATGGAATCTACAAAAAATGATGGAGAGAGACTTCCCATGAGTCTCGAGGAAGTTATGTCTACACTTTGTGTGATGAAGTAAATAGTGGAATATTTCTATCAAAGAGTTCAAAGGGTTTTGCGGAAGGTGAATCCTTAGTACATGTTGACTGAGGAGGTGAGGGTGGAGGGTCTTGAAGACCTTCTTCACCATCACCATCACTATCATCTAATGATGGTGGAAGTGGTCATTCTTACATGAATAAGAATTCTAAAAATTCTTCTCATTACCATGATATGCCTTTATTAAACTTGGATGTTAAATTTGAGTTTCATGTTCATGATGGAGAATTGAATGCATAAAAGTTGGACAACACATATGACTGAATGGTTACATCTAATACAATTTAAAGGAAAAATTGTTTTTGCTTATACACAAGAATTTAAGAATAAATATTTAGCATTGGAAATTCCATTACACACACATGAAACTCTTCTTAAGCACATTGGAAGTTTGCATTCTTATCATTGTCATACTATTTTGATGTTTAACCTTACCAATATTAACGAAGTGTCAGTACAAGCTACTCATCTAGAAGGTAGAAAAGGTGAACATAGTATGGATAATGTATATAAGAAGCCACCTAAGTTTCATAAGAATTCAAAAGGAAAATAGAAGGGTAAGAATACATATACAATGATGAAAGAGGTGGAGAAGCTTACATGTCTACATTGTGGTAAGAAAGGGCATGTGGAGACGAAGTGTTGGAAATTGCATCCTAAGTTACTACCAAATAATTTCTAGGACAAGGGGAAGAAAAATACTACTGCTATAGTGCAACCATACTCTGGGTTTGATTTAAAAGTTGAGACAAAGATTAGTGCAATGGGAAGTAAAGGCATAAGTTGTATCTCAAGTTCTTTTATTCAATCTCCTAAGTTTGAAAATGATGATAAGAAAATGAATGAGCTGAGTCCATATAAGGGTCACAATGAAGCATGTAAGGTAGATACTTTGTTTCATAGTTGGTATGAAGTTAAATTTATTTCTAAATATATTGTTAAGAAGTTGGGGATTAAAAACTAAACCTCACAAGAATATTTAATTTTGTTGAATCAAGTGAATACACATGTAACAATGATCATCTACATGAAAAAAAGGCATTTCATCAGATATTGTATGAAAGTTTAATCATTGAATTAACACTTGTAGAAAACAAGATACTACGTTGTGTTTGAATGAAAAGGACAATATAGAGGGTGAACAATGGTGTCACCAATTTTAAATAGAGATTATTGGTGTTGGCAAATGATGCAACTTATCTAGGTGATAACTATGGGAAAAAAACTTTGCAATTCTGAAACAATATCCAATATTAAATCATAAAAGAATATCAACGATGCTCAATTAGATCAAATATGTCGTAGAATTATTTATTGGCATTCCCATGAGTTCCTTGATACAATGGACATTATAACATAATATATACATAGAGGATAACTCTCTGCAACGATAATTCGTATCCTCAATCTCTAGAAAAAATCATTTACATGGAAAAAATATTCATCTCACTCAACAAGTTAGAGAGAAATATTCCTAATTCTAAAATCCCAATCCTGGCCCTTTGGATCAAATTACATTACATAGACCCTTGAGACCACCTGAATTAGCTGGGCTTACAATGACTTGTAACAAATTTTCTCTATGTAATTCCCCCCTATGAAAGTTACTTTTGCATTCAATTTCACAGACTCTTCTTTTCTCTTCTAAGTTGTTCTTTTGGTCACACTTTTCTTTTTGCTTTTTTCTAGGGACACACTTTCTCTCATATAGACTTGTGTTCGTGTATATTTCTATGTAGATGTATTTATTGAGTGTATATGTGATTCCCTTGATGGATTTTCTTGTTCAACTAGTGCCCTAACAAATATATGAGAGGGAAAATTCACTGAGATGTGCAGCTACTATTGGGTATTGTTTCCATTTTGTCATGGTACTTGGATTGGTTGAAGTTTTTGCTGATTGATGTTGATTTTGATGCTCATCCAACTTGGAGAACCTTATCATTAATTTCCACTCTTTCCCAATTGACATCTTGTGGGATTTGAGGGAAACTAGTGATAACTAGTGATGACCTCATAGTGATAACTCTAAAAATATTATGACCTCATAGTGATAACTATTTATGCAATCAAATATCTTGGATTTGCATGTGCTTAAGGCCATAATATTTTCCTCCAAGATTTTGATTGTGACTTGCTTGGATTTTACAGTGATTTTCTCTTCCTTCCATTGGTATTCAAGTTTTTTCGATACTATTCTCAACCTCTTTTTAGTTGTAACCGATTTCACTATATAATTGCACACCATGCCACTGGTTTTCTTGTAGAAGTCCACCATATACAATTTTTTAAAGGCCTTAAAATCAACATGGTATTTATTAGCGTTGAAATATTGCATACTAGTAGGGTTTGGGACTAAGGGTTTTACCACTAACCATATGAGAATATTATTTTGGTTGTCATCTACTATAAGTAATCTCTTACTAAAAGATCCAATCTCTTTCCTATCTTCCTTGGTTATTTGTACGTTCCTTTCTCTTAGATATTTGTATATTTTTTGTAGATCATTTTGTACTTGAACCAAACTAGCTAAGAGGGATTATGAGGATGATATTTCGATAATTATAGGTTATGTAAAGCTCAAAGTTGGATAATGGGTAAAATTTATAGTTGGTCCCACTCCCATGTGCGAGGAAGGTGGTATCAAATCCATTATTTCCTTCGGGATATTTACATAATGGCTATTTAGTATGCATGGCATGTTTCTTTTCGACGCCATAGATCCTCACGTTTGAACCAAATATCTACCCTCATCTTCACAGAAATATTGGACGCGTACTGTAACGAAAAAATCAATTGTTGGCGATAGAATTATTGTCAAAGGAGTTGTCTAACTAGGGGATGATGCTCCTCTATGATGATGATCGGATGTGGTCGTCTTTGGTGATAGAACTGTCTCCACTCTATCTCTATTAACACTCTGTCATCCTTCATCCTATTATCATTTCCAGCCAAGACATCAAGTCGATGCATTACTACATGGATTTGTATACCTACCGCGATTTTTCAAACCACAACCTCCCACTCCCCTATTCTTGGATCTTACCCGTATTTCAAGCATATGCACAGATGTTGGTGTGTGTTGCATATGCTGACGTGGGTTGCAGATGTTGGTGTGGGTTGCATATGCTAGTACGGGTCAAAGAGGATAAGTTCATTTCCATCATGTATTCCTCCAACATTGTCATTTGCAGCTTTCACATCCATATTCAAATGGATGTTTTTCACAAGACTAAGACATTGATAACCATTTCCAACATCTGCACTTAAGGTCCATGAAGACTCATTCGCCTTGTTGTGAAGGTAATATGCCAAGTATATTTGTTCAATGCCATGCAATAATAACTAAATATTAGGGGATCACCATTATAATAACATATTCAATAGTTTTAATACAACCCTTTAATTATAACGCCTGGGACTCTAGTAGTCCAAAAACCTAGGTTATGCTTGATAGCACTGTAGTGAATGAAGATATTGGGGAAAATGAGACTTATTCACATATCTAGAGACAATTCTATACTCAATAATTTTAACACAAAGGAAAAGGGAGAGTGAAGTTTTTACCTGGTCTCATTCCTTTTCCTTGTGTTTCAGTGCATGCCTAGTGGCCTTATTCACCAAATAAAACGTTGGGAAGCTAGCTTGATCCTTGAATCTAATACCCCATGAATCTACTTTGATCCATTTCTGGCAAAAGTATCCATCATAATAGGTTAATATAGTGATAATTCATCAACCAATCATACCAACAAATGTCTTTCAGTGACTGTCAATCGAAGTAACTCTATTGATGATCATTACCTAATGGGGATGATGTGGATTCTCCATCATGAGCACTACAACATCACCCTGGGAAGCCAAGAAAAACTCTGGATCAACTTCATAATGGATCCTAACTATATGTCCTTCTGGCTCAACATTAGCTTTTGTGAATAATGAATGTGATGCACCCACCATCCAATTAACCAACAATATTAACATCAACACTCAACTTGAAAAGCTAGGTAATAAACACCGCATCCATCCTATAAAAAAAATGTATGATCAAATATAGTTTCAATATAATATCCTTGGTTTCCAAACTCCAACTTCAAAGCATCATCAATCTCAATCACACAAAATATTACACTGTAAACCACATAAACCCCAGTGCCAACAAGGTCGTCTTCTGATGAAAACAAATGAGAATTAAATTGCAAACAACATAATATTAGGGAAAATTCCAAAAATGCAAACACATCATATTAGATTACTGACTAAAATGCAGATCCAAACTCATGTAAGAAAGTATATAGTACCCCACCACAAGAGAGTGATCTTAATAAATCGATTAGGGCTCCATTCTGATTTGTGATCTGTCTCACTAGTAAGACCTAGGGCTGGGAAAATAACTACTTCTGACACCTGGATCAAGACAAAGAAAATCCACTCTTTTTTAGTGCAACCCCATGGGATATGTTGCTTAAAAACCTTCAATATAAAACAAAACATAACATATATACCATACAAATATACATCTGGGTAGACAACACGATGTAAAAACCTCCCTAAGTTTCAGCAAGCTTGCATCCTATCAATGCATAAAGATTTCATAAACGATATAAGCAAGCATTATAAACACCCATACATATATACATCTGTTGTGGATGTTGCATAATGATGATGATGATCATGCAGATCCTTTGGAGGAACTGGTGGAATTCTATGCTTGTTAATTTATTTTTGTATCTGTTAGTTTAGTTTCAACATGAGTTAATATTACCTTTATGAGGCTTTAATGTATGGGTAGAGTGCTAAAAATAACCTATTTTTAGGGTACTCTCATGGCCTTGGCTGGCATGAATGCTTAATTTCTAATGAACTTTGTATACCTTAAGAGGGTTGATATTTTATACATATATATATATATATATCTTGACTTTCTCTTGACTTATCTTCATCATAATTTAGCCTCTTGCATATTCATTCCAAATGTAATTATCCTACTATGGTCATGGAGGCCATGGCATTAGGCCAATTAAACAGCTCTCTCAGTGAAATAGGTCATAAGGTTGAAACCCCGCCTTCAATTATCATATATTTAGTCCCATGGAGGTCACTTTCATAGACGTTTCATTGGTCATAAAGTTGAAACCCCGCTTTGAATTATCAAATATTGACTCCCATGGAGGTCACTCTCATAGACCTGCAAGTTTTAGATTTTGATAAGTATACATGTTAAGACTGAGAAGAGCTCTTGAATATTTGTGCATTAATTATGAGAGATAATAGTAATGATAAAAAGATAAGATTGTTCCAATTGAATGCTATAATGGAATTTGAAGCACAGATAAGGAGATATAAAGTGATGATTTCAGGCTTCTCCCACCGAAATCAGGTGGTATAAAATGATGATTCTGGGATTCTCCCACCGTTGGGAAAATGTTTAGAATCTGACCGTAAATTCATTCATTGCATTCAGTCATCAACTTGAGCGTTCATTTTTATAAAAAAAATCGCAATCTCTAAGGCTATGAGACATTTTGGATTATTTTGTATTTTTAATATGGAGGTTATATATGTTTTTTCATACATTGTTAAGAATTAAAGAAACAAATCAATGGGTGTTTTTCATCACTAATAGAGATAGATATTTTATTTTTTTAATAAGGATGCTCTTGTGGCATTTAAAGATGAGAATCTTCATAGTGGCTATATCTGACCAGGTGTGCATTCTGAAAGTAGCCTCCAAATATTATAACCATCTTAAAGAATGAGTTCTTATATAGAATCAAATAATCATATCATTAACGAGCCTTGTTTTTCATCTAGCATCCTTATGATCAAATCCTCGTAGCAAGTTCTCTATTGCAACTAGCGAAACATTTTTAAAAACCCCGCTCACTCTTCCCAACTAGATTTTTTCACAGCTTCAATCTTTCTAAATTCCAGAACCTTCAAGAGATCCTTGCAATATAGTGGTTCTGCTTCCCACGGAGTGTTATATTTTTATCATTTAATCAATATGATCTAGTATCTTATCTAGGAGAATAACATGCATAGAAATAATCACAAGAGACAAGAGACATAAATATTTTTCCTCAGGGAAACCATAAAGGAGAAAACCCCACAACTTCCTCAAAGACATAATGAGCACCAATAGCAACAGTAAAACCCAAAGATACAAAGATGATCTCCGGCGGTTGTTTTCTCTTTCACTTTTGGGAGCTACTCCTCTTTAACTCATGCACTACTATTGAGTGAGTGTGTGTTTCAAATAGAGAGTCTCACTCTCTATCTATACTTGTTTTCCACTTGACAATTACTCTACAGGCTCGAATTGACTAGGAGAGTCTAATAACCCTAATATGAATCAAATGTGGGATCTATTTCCCCGACTTATAATGGAGGGTTAACCTCAATGACTTGTTGGCCTGATTTTATGAATCATAGCCAATAAGAAGGTTTTGTCCACACAATCAGCTTAGAGCAGCATCCGGTATGTTTGGTTTAACAAAACCTCACAGGTTATGGTCCCGCTACCAGCTAGTTTGTCTCTTAAGGAGAACTTAAAACCAGCAAAATCTAACCTATTCTAATATCTATCCTATTTAAATACCTAAAATATCCTAAGGTTTCTTTCTTAAGGAAAGACTTCGATTTTTGGGAAGTTTTCTAAATATGAAAACTTACTTATAGTATGCAGAATGATTTAACAGTGCTAATTAAACAACAAAATAAAATTTAAAACTAATTAATCTATTTATCCTATTTAACCCTATCTCAGCTGACAGCAGATTTAAGACTATATTAATTATTAATCAATAACAGAAAAACTGGAGTGTGATCAAAACAAACATATTTAAATCACAACAAAAGCCACTCTGCTATAATATAAATGAAATCTAACCTGTAAACACATAGTTAATTTCAACTTCCAAAAATTGATTAATAATTAAAGATCAAGAAAGTTAATTGAATTTGAAATAACACTTATTTAAAGTCATTGTCAACATACAAATGAGATTTTAAATAAGCAGAACATTAT
>LPNX010384262.1:0-122817 GCA_001517045.1 Pseudotsuga menziesii | reverse complement strand
GATATGGTACTAGTAACAAAATATATTTCAAAATAAGTTTTCTTCACACACTTCATCCTCTCGAGTTCATCAAAACACTTAACTTATATACTACTAAGAGTTAGTTTTTTTTCTATAAAAGTTGCCTGCTACATTATAGGGACTATTTAACCAAAAGGGCATCTAATTACACCTATTACTAGAAATAGAAATCGACTGGCCTGAGTCGAGGTATCTCAGAAAGTTCTTGACCATTGATAAAACTCCATCTTGTAACAAATCAGCTATATCTCTTTGCCATCGTATAACCACGTCCTGTATTTCTGGAAAAGGGTGATGATAAAACTTCCTGCATTAAATTCAATCAACGCATCATATTAAAATCAATTTAACACAGCTAACAGAAATACTTAAAATTATAAATGCATGCCTGTTAAATCTCCGATTTTACAGGCATGCAAAATCGAAATAACCATTACCTGTTGTGCTGTGACATATGAGATGAGAAAATTATTAAGCCTCATTATGAAGAGCGACTACTCTTCTAGCTTCGGCTAATTTAGCCTTCAACCTGATAATTTTAACATTTTGTTTTTCAATTCGTTCCAGTAGCAGCTGATTTGTGTTTAATATTGATTTCTTGGATTTCTTGTGTTGATTTTTCTTAAAATTCGCCTTTTTCCACCTATCAGTCCATTCTAGCAATTCTTTTCTGAAAGTTTTGTTTTCTTCTTCCAGTAAGGCTGTACTTGATAGACACTGTTTGATCTTTCCTCTGAACTCTGTGATTTTATCTTGATAGACATTGCCTAACACCTTTTGCAGGGTTTCGTCTTCTTTATTTACC
The DNA here is from genome assembly GCA_001517045.1 of Pseudotsuga menziesii. Taxonomy (NCBI): domain Eukaryota; kingdom Viridiplantae; phylum Streptophyta; class Pinopsida; order Pinales; family Pinaceae; genus Pseudotsuga; species Pseudotsuga menziesii. The sequence continues at coordinate 121,991 of LPNX010384262.1, read as the reverse complement.
TGAGGAGAACGAGGACTGTCGCTATGCTGACTGCATAATGGTTCAAAATCTACAATGTTTGCATTTGTTTTTGATTGGATGCCTTCGACATCATCTGATTGCACATCATTTCCTTGCGCAGTAGCAAAATTCCCTACATCCATTGTGTTAGGGACAGACATCGGAATATCATCCTCAAGATTTACAATTGTAGGTTCAGTAGCTGTAGATTTGGAAGTCTGTTGATCAGACCTATATCCTGGAATTGAATGAAGATTATGCATGCTCCTAGTGACTCTACGTGAAAACGATAAGTTTTCAAAATTCAACCCTTCCTTGTCACAACAAACCTGAGCCAAATGGTTCAACTTATGCATAGAATATTTATCACATTCATCAGGTTTATCAATTTCACCTTCGGCTAATCCTTCTTTTAGTTTTGCAGGGTTACCATCATTCTTACCAGGTTCGGGTTTATCCAATACTTCCCTAGAATCGCAAGGGACTGAAACCCTATCAGCATTTTCATTAATCTCATTATCTATGGGCATGTTTACGACCTCTGGTTCCTTAACCTCTGAGCTATTAACCTCAGGATTTATGACCTTTCGTCTTCTACGAGTTCGAGGAGATGGATTGGGCCAGTACTGTGTCAGTCCCAATTGACAATCAACTAGAAACTTATCCCATGACACCCCTTTAGCAGATAATTGGAATTGCAGTAATATTTTTATCACCCCATCGTGACACAAACTACTGTCAGGGTTATTGAAATTCCTAACAGATTGTGACATTTTCTTAAGACTTTGCCAAAGATAGAAGGGCAAATTAAGTTTACAACCCTTTACTGCTAACAGCAACCGTAAATGATACAAGTGAAAATGGGAATAGCGTCCACAGCATGTCACGTACCTTACTAAGATTTCATAGTAAACTCTCCATTCGGGCTTTAGAAATTTCACAGGTACGCCTATCCTCAGCTTCGTTTTATCTGGTAATGGCATTAACAAAGCCAAACACTTCTTCTTGTTGACCATAGTGCCCTTAAACCAGCGTTCACCCACTTGTGGGAGTTTCATGGCTTCAACAATTTTATCTTCGTTGATAACAAATTCGAAACCCCCAATTCGCACCCTGTCATCTTCAAAACTCATTGCGAACATCTTAGTAATTTCCACATGGTGACCATCAAAACACCTAAAGAAATTTACCCATCCCATTTTCTCAAATCTCTTGGCAGCTTCCTGGTTAGCTTCAATAAGTTCAAACCCTGAAATCTCAAAATGATTTAGAGGAGACATGGTTTCTCCAGCACTTTCTGGGCTTCGTCGCGAAATGAATGGGGAAGTGAAAACAGAGGGAATAGGTATCCATACACACGACATGATGGATAATATTCACATGCTTCAAATCTAATTGGAGATCTAATCTCTGAACCTGCCATCTTAGCGGGATTTCAAGCAGTGATAAATATTACAACTTCACACTACACCATGATTTATGCCAGTTTATCTACGTTTGACCATGCCTGTTAGTGATAACCACTTAACTTGGCGAACCAGCGATACGGATACTGATAGAATCATCATTGCAACCATTGATTATTGACAGTGGTTCATAATTAATAGGTACAACGGCGTAATTTGAAATGACTGTTAACATTTAACACTGTCAACACGATATTACCATATGCATACAACTGTCGACTCTGTCAAGGGGTGAAAGCCACGTTTTTATACCAGCTCATCGATCCAAATGATTGATCGCTTATCAATTTGACAATTGGTTTATTGCATGGTCAGCTAATCCAAACAATCATCCCTATTTTATCATGTTACGTAAATGGTATGAAGAGCAATAAATCACACTCTAATGTTAATGATGCATTGATAAGATGGCTAGATTAATGTCTATACTATATATGTACAAAACTAAGTTTAAAACCCTTTTGGCATCCTATCGACACATATATACCATCATATAGGATATTTATCATAAGTAAAATTTTCCTATACAAACATCATTTATCCATTAACTATGATATTTACAAAGTTTATAGTAAGGTATTACATATGATGTTAACTTTCAAAATTCTCTTAGTCTTAGGACTAATAATACCTTATTTAACATATAATGTGTTTTATGAAATTTCTCTTGGCACAAATCCCTTAAGTCACATAAATTCATTTTGATAATTTCAATAACTTAATGAAAATTTACGAAACTTATCTGACAATTAAAAGCCAAGTTTTATGATCAAGTTTCTTTCAGCTCTAAAATCATTAAATCACTTTTCTTTGATTGAGAGTACCTTTAGAATCAAAGATTCTGAAGGTGCTCTTTCATAATTTTTTAGTTGATAAATCATATAAAGAGCTGATCTCTCTTCATTTTTTCAAGAAATGAAGAGGTTGTTGCTGGATGCCAACAAATGGCGACGACTTGGGTGAACCAGTTATCTCTGCTTAAAACAAGATGATCAAAGCGAAATCTTAGAAATCTGTTAAAAATAATCAAAATCCTTTATTCATGTCAAACCTTTACTTATTCAGATTCATAAGTATAACTCAGAAATATTTCATCTTTTGAAACAAACGTTTGATCAGAGATAGGCTTACAAATATCTTCATCGAAACAAGTACTTCTTAGTAAAGATGATCTTACCATCAGCATAGAATACTACTCTTCTAAAAACTATCTAGAACCTGTTCCATAGCATAATAATTTTCTTGTTTCTTGCTTTTGCTGTTCTTTTAAAAAAATAATTATGTCTGAAGACTACTACCTGGGTTTGGTGTCCCAATGTGATAGTATCATTCACGAGAGTTGTCTGAAATAAGCAGGCCGACTCGTGATGAGATCTCCTGTCTTTTAATTAAAATCAAAAGCCATCACCCTGGTGATCAGAAATGAAGTTATTCCAGGCAACACTGATGATCATGATTAGGCCGGCTCATTACTGAGACCTCCTATTCTTCAGACAAAAGTTATGTTTTTTTTATTGCAATTTTCATTATTTTTCTTTTTTCTTTTTTTGTTACAAAATGAGAGATCATTACCCAGCATGGTAACCAAATGGTAATGTCAGTCATTAATATCACCAGAAAATGAATCAGCTGGCTCGTGATGAGACCCCTTATCTTTTGGTTTCAAAACCAAAAGCCATTACTAGTTTCCTAATAATGTCATACCAGTGATATTTGTGATTCTGATCGGACCGGCTCATTACTGAGACCTTCCGTCTCTCACTTTAGCTTCTTATTGATTGGAACAGATGCTAGATAGTTCTCAAAAAGTTTTCTAAGACTGATGATAGAGATCTATAAAGATTTTTTTCAAAAGTACAAGCTTCGAAAAAGATATATAATAAATTATCCCTATTTAAGAAAATAACAAGATGAAGAAAAATATGAGAAACACTTATAAATAGAAGCAATTAAGGTCTTTTACAAATTCAAGAAATTTTGATCAATCTGAACAAATTTTAAAGATTTCAGTCTAAAATCAAAATTTTAAAGACCGATGAGTAAACTGATCTTATTTATTTATATTAATTACAATTGTTAATTACATATTTCTGTCAAAAGACAGGTTATATACATAAATTTTAACAATCTGAAGTATTTGACTTTGACAGAAATTTGATTCATATACAGTTTGCTAGTTTATATACAGGAAAAGAAATTATTTACAAACAGCAAGTAAGTATATACATTTTTAGACAGCAAACTATCAACATAAATATTTTTTAAGAATCAGTCCATTCACAGGGAATGTCTCGGACTGTCCTTCAAGTGTTTGCAATCGAAAGGTACTTGGACCTATTTTTTCAGAAATAACAAAGGGACCTAACCATAGTTTCTGAAACTTAGTATGATCACCCTTATCTTCATGAGCTTTATCCCATTTTAGGACTAAGTCTCCTACCTGAAATTCTCGATTAGAACTGAAATATTGGTCAAACCATGACTTTACAATCTGTTGGTGTTTGTTAAAGTGTTGTTTTGACTTCTCCCTGTCTTCTTCTAATTTTAACAATGCATTAATTCTTTTTTCCATTGCTGGGCATTCTTGTTCCTGGACAGACTGAGCTAACTGTAAAGAAGGTAAAAACAAATTTGGGGGAAGAATAGCTTCAGTTCCATAAACTAAGAAAAATGGTGAGTTACCTATCACAGCTTTTGGAGTTACTCTGTCTGCCCAAAGAGCATTGACCAATTCTGTATGCCAATTTCGATGATGAACTGAAACAGTTCTTTTAAGAATTTTTAATAAGTTTTTGTTTGTTGATTCAGCTAGACCATTCCCATGAGGATGGTAATTAGCTGAATATCTGATTCTTATTCCTTTTTCTAATGCAAACTGAGTCAATTCAACTGATGAAAAATATGATGCATTATCGAAAACCAAAGAATTAGGAACACCAAATCTTGTTATGATAAAGAATTCCAAAAATAATATAACTTGATTAGTAGTTACAACTTTTAATGGTGCAGCCTCAGCCCAACGAGTGAAATAATCAGTTGCAGTTATTATATACTTGTGTTGCATTGATGAGGGAGGGCTTATTGGACCTACTATATCGAGACCCCACTACTGAAAGGGTCTTTCAGCTGAAACAGGTTGTAAAGGGAAAGCAGATTTTTTAACCCTTCCTGCGGCAAGTTGACACTCTTGACACTTTTTGACGAAAGTATAAGAATCTCGAAACAAGGTAGGCCAATAATAACCAGCCCTAAGAATTTTATGAGCTGTCGTCTCTCCACCGAAATGACCTCCTGCTGGTCCAGAATGCAATTCTTTCAGAATTGTTTCTGTTTCATATTTATCTCAACATCGAAGGTATACTCCGTCTGAATTTTTCCGAAAGAGGATATTATCTATTAATAAGTATGGAGCAGACTTCAATCTGAGGGCTCTTTTCTTTTTCGGGTCTAAGTAATCAGGGGCAGTCCTTGTTTCCAGGAGTACTCGTATGTCTGTGTACCAGGAATCTTGAGGTGGTCGATAAAAATAAATATCTCTGGTAAGTAAATCTTCATCAATGACAATTTCAGTTTTATCATCAGGCAAATGAGCAGCTTCAGCAGCTAATTTACACAACCCTTGTCCTTTAATTATCGTTGATGGTTTGATTTCTAAGTCATATTCTTGAAGAGCTGTCATCCAAGGTGCCCTTTTTTCTCCTAAATCCTTTTGTACCAACAAATTTCTGACTGAAGAATAAGGGACAATTACTTTCATTTTGGATTTCAACAAGTAAGGACGAAAATGTTTTACAGCTTTAAAGACGGCAAAATCTTGTTTATCTACTTCATGATAGTTGAGTTCAGCGCCTTTGAAATTTGAACTCGTGAATGAAATTGGAACTTCATTATTTTGTTGATTCAATTGAGTTAAAACTGCTGCATATGCAATATCAGAAGCAAAGGTGTATAATATAAAATCCTTATTAAAATCTGGACTTAGAAGACTAGGAGCTTTTGAAATGGCTTCTAAATTTTTTTGAAAAGATTCCTTTTCGGTTTGTCCCCAATTAAATACAGCATCCTTTTTAATCATTTTCTGTAAAGGACGAATGATCTCTGAAAAACTAGGAATGAATCTCCTAACAAAGTTAATTTTCCCTAAGAATGATTGCATTCCTTTCTTGCTGGAAGGAAAAGTAATCTTTGAAATAGCTTGTGTTCTTTCAGGATCAATCATGATTCCGTGTTTCGAGACTACACATCCTAATAGGATACCTTCTGAAACAGCAAATATTGTTTTTTTAGGATTTAAAGATATTTCGAATTTTCTACATCGTTCAAATACTTTTCTCAGATGGTTAATATGATCAGGCCGATGTTTAGAGTAAACAGTAACGTCATCCAAATAGACAACGACTGAATGACTGGTTAAGCCTCTAAAAGCAATATCCATTGCTCGTTGAAATGTTGCTCCCGCGTTGATTAACCCAAAGGGCATCTTACGATAGGCATACGTTCCCCATGGAGTTCTAAAAGCTGTTTTCAGTTGATCATCTGGGGAGACTAGTATTTGGTTGTACCCTGAGAAACCATCAAGGAGAGACAGTATCTCAGACCCAGACACTTTCTGAAGAATTTGTTCCATGGGAGGAATAGGGTAATTATCTTTTTCAGAAGCTTTATTTAAATTTCTAAAATCCACACATAATCTAATATCCCCATTTTTCTTCCTAACTGGAACTAAGTTTGCTACCCATTGAGTATGTCTGATAGGAAAAATGATTTTGGCAGCTAACAATTTATTCAGTTCTTTTTTAATTGTTGGTTCTAATGATGGGTGATATTTTCTTAATTTCTGCTGAAAAGGCTTTGATTCTTGTTTAATTGGAATTATATGTTGCATGACTTGAGTATTGAATGTTTTTAGGTCATCATATGTCCATGCAAATATATCTTTAAACTCCTTAAATAGTTTTATGAAAGCTGTTTTTTCTACAGGATTACAATCTATTCCTAGATTTATAGTTTGAGGATTTGATTTTATTCCTAAATTGATGTTTTCATATTTCATCCGAGAACTGTTTGTTTTACAATTAGGCACAGACTTAAACTTATCCTGCAGATCAAAAAACTTTTCTAACCTTAATACTGAATTGGGAACTGGTTTTACCTGTTCGAAAGCTTTTTCAACTGAACAGAAATCATTTATTACCGAAAAATCCCGCAGATTATCATCATGAGTGACTTCATCTATTGCTGAATCTTTAAAAATATCCTCGTTTGTTAGAAAATGCAATACCTGTGTATCATTGTCAAACACACGCCAGTTAAAAATATTATCTGGTATGGAGCGCCTAAAAATCAATTCAACAGAAAAGAAATCTGGTGTAAGATTTTCTGAAGGAATTAACTTAGATGCTACATTTGCCAATAAATCTGCTTCTTGATTTTGATTTCTAGGAACATAATTTATGTTAAATGCATCAAAATGTGTAATCAGATTCCATACATCTTTCTGATAACTCTGTAAATGCTCAGATAGACAATGAATGGAATTACGAACCTGTCTAACTATGATCTCGGAATCTCCATAAACAATTATCTCTTTGATGCCCAAATCCATTGCCTTTTTCAAACCTTGTATTAAAGCTTCATATTCAACTGTATTGTTTGTACAACTAAATTCCATTCTACAAGCCATACAGGTTTTATTACCTTGAGGATCTATCAATAAACAGCCAGCTCCTGCTCCTTCTTTAGATTTTGCGCCATCAAAGTATAAAGTCCAAATAGAATTATGTGCAATTACCTTACTTTCTCTGATATTTACAATATTTACATTATTTACATCACTGATGGTTTCCTTGAGTGAATGATTAGGAGAAACAGATGTTATATTACAAATTTCAGATTGCTGATTATTTTCAAAGAGAGTGGAATTTTCAGCTTTGAAATTTCCAAATCCTAATTCATACATGTAGTTTCCCATAATAGAGTCAGAAAATAATACAGGTTCACTAGGATCATGCAGTTCTGTAACAATATGTTTCATATACCGTTCTCTATGTATTTTTATCTGATTTGATTTTCCGTTCTTAGGTAACCACAACGTTGACCAATCAGTGGCAAAGAAACCGTTCAGCTGTTGAGACCAATCTCTACTTAAGAACAATCCATATGCATCTGGAATATCAGCAACAACAATGTCTATGATTTGATAAACTGAAGGGTTACAAGCGATTCTAACTAAGACATCCTTCATTTCTCCAACAACCTTTACGTTTATTCTATCTAATTGAGTTATTTGTGAATTAGATGGAACAAATTTTCCATTTAATTTCTTACATACAGATAAAGGCATAACATTAGATGATTCTCCTGAATCTACCATGCAGTTGTGAACATTCCTATTGAAAATTTCAAAGGTAAGTAAAAATGGAGGTGTTGTTGACTTAGAATTTTTACCTATCAATGAAGCTTTGTCAGCTATTGCTTTTCCTTTTTCAGTTACTGTTGGATCATTGTTAGAACTGTTTGCAGCAATGTTTTGTTTTGCATTAGGAACAATTGAACTCACTGCAGGATTTATAATATGACTATTAGGCATTGGGTAGATTTGAAGAAGATCGTACATACTAATGTTTGCACGTGTCTTCTTTAAATCTTTGATTATGTCATATTGTAGATCCAATTTTGGAGTATGCTGAATATTTTGAGTTCCCTTAGTGGGCAGAGTTTGTTTGCCAGATTGAGTTTGTTTGTTTGGTTGTGAATTATCAGTATTTGAGCTTGAAGCACCTGGAGTGTTTGTAGTTGCTTTACTACGAGTATTATACGCATTTTGTCCTGAAGGTGGGTTTCTATTTTCATGTTCTTTTACAACACTATCCCAGAAATGACCGTTAACTTGTTGAGGTTCTTCTGATTCTTCATCATTTTCTGATTCCTCTTCTTCTTCATTTTCATTCATCTCTTGATTAGGAGTTTCAGACAAAGATAGAACAGCTCGAATTGTGTTAAAGATTTCTTCATTAGCAGCTACGTCGGGAGGTGTATTTTTATTATTTGTGTTTAGGTTTTGTCTAAATTGATTTCTGAAATAACCCCTAGAAGGAGAAGCTTTAGAGTTAGTCTTTTTTAACCCTATAACTTCATTGGTTAATGTTCGAATAGCGTTCTGTAACTGTTCTACATCGAATGCTTTGTCTTTATCTGAATTTGACTTTTCTATTTTTCTTTGAGGAAAAGAATCAGATTTTCCACTTTTATCTGGTTCATAAGACATGAAATATTTTTCTACTTTAATTGCTTCCTCAAATGTTTCTATCAGTGTTGTTTTTCCAGCTCTTTTCACAAACATTCTGGAATTCCTAGGTAAGGCTGATGTATAATTTTCAATAATTATATCTTCCGGATGTTGAGAAGCAACTGGAATTTTATTTTTTAAAGTTAGAAACCTTTGATTGAAATATTTGATTCTTTCTTTAGGCTCCATTCTAATTCTAGATAACTCTAGGGCTAAAAGAGCAGGTGTTTTATCTTCCCCCAATTTATCTAGAAAAGCTTTATTAAATTCCTCCCAATTTGTAATAGATCCTTGTACTAATGAAAAGTACCAGGTAGAAGCTCTTCCTTCAAAGGTGAGAGGAAACAATCGACAAACAACATCTTCATGCTGAACATTCAAAGTTTGAACAGCCAACATGAATTTATCAATATGCACCTCTGCAGGTTCTTTGTCATCTGGGTTAAACTTAGGAAGAATTTTATCTGAATGTTTTGGCAGTGGGTGTTGTACCCCAGGAACTGCTACAGCAGCTGCCCTTAACCAAGGGAGCTGTGGATTAGGTGGAGGGGGTGGAGGATTACCTCCTCCTCCTACATTTCCTGCCATTGGACTTCCTTGAGAACTAGAAGAACTTCCTGAATTGGAAGGTCTTGGACTATCAGGTGGAGTCTCAGGAGGAGAAGGTGGTTGATTAGAACCACTTCCTACAATTAGTCTCCTAGCAGTATTGGTTTGTGTAATCTGTCTTTCATGTCTTCCAACTTGATGATGAGGAGTACTACCAGTTATCTCCAAATATTGCATAGCTATGGTCAATTGTGGATTGTGTCGTTGTTGTCTAGGAAGACCATAATCTATTGGAGAAATACCTAACTGATTAGCGTAAGCTCTAGTAAGGATATGTCTGGATTCTTCTAGAGTTTGAGCACTTTGTGCGGGAGTAAAGGGAGAAGTAACAGGATCACGTTCGAGGATATTCCTAACAGCTTCTATAAAAGGTGATCTATTGACTTCTAGAGATTGTTGGCTGGTTGGAAATGTTTCATTTGTTTCACCTGCCATCACTTAATTCAAGCCCTCCTTCTAGCGCCATTTGTTGGCCTAATTTTATGAATCAGAGCCAATAAGGAGGTTTTGTCCACACAATCAGCTTAGAGCAGCGTCCGGTATGTTTGGTTTAACAAAACCTCGCAGGTTATGGTCCTGCTACCAGCTAGTTTGTCTCTTAAGGAGAACTTAAAACCAGCAAAATCTAGCCTATTCTAATATCTATCCTATTTAAATACCTAAAATATCCTAAGGTTGCTTTCTTAAGGAAAGACTTCGATTTTTGGGAAGTTTTCTAAATATGAAAACTTACTTATAGTATGCAGAATGATTTAACAGTGCTAATTAAACAACAAAATAAAATTTAAAACTAATTAATCTATTTATCCTATTTAACCCTATCTTAGCTGAGAGCAGATTTAAGACTATATTAATTATTAATCAATAACAGAAAAACTGGAGTGTGATCAAAACAAAAGCCACTCTGCTATAATATAAATGAAATCTAACCTGTAAACACATAGTTAATTTCAACTTCCAAAAATTGATTAGTAATTAAAGATCAAGAAAGTTAATTGAATTTGAAATAACACTTATTTAAAGTCATTGTCAACATACAAATGAGATTTTAAATAAGCAGAACATTATATCATTAAAACTTATGTTAATAGTAAACACACTAATAAACAAAATCATAATGAGATATTTACTCAAAACACTAACTTGAATTGACAAAGTGAAAAAGATGATTAAACATCAGTATGTCACAGCAATACTGAGTCAATATATAAGCAGAAGACAACAAACTGAAATATATGTATATATGTATAAATCCAAAAACGAAATACCAGTCACAGTATTTGTTGCAGATGTCCAGTATCATTCACATTTAAAGCTTCAACTCCAGGTATGATATGGTACTAGTAACAAAATATATTTCAAAATAAGTTTTCTTCACACACTCCATCCTCTCGAGTTCATCAAAACTCTTAACTTATATACTACTAAGAGTCGGTTTTTTGCTATAAAAGTTGCCTGCTACATTATAGGGACTATTTAACCAAAAGGGCATCTAATTACACCTATTACTAGAAATAGAAATCGACTGGCCTGAGTCGAGGTATCTCAGAAAGTTCTTGACCATTGATAAAACTCCATCTTGTAACAAATCAGCTATATCTCTTTGCCATCATATAACCACGTCCTGTATTTCTGGAAAAGGGTGATGATAAAACTTCCTGCATTAAATTCAATCAACGCATCATATTAAAATCAATTTAACAAAGCTAACAGAAATACTTAAAATTATAAATGCATGCCTGTTAAATCTTCGATTTTACAGGCATGCAAAATCGAAATAACCATTACCTGTTGTGCTGTGACATATGAGATGAGAAAATTATTAAGCCTCATTATGAAGAGTGACTACTCTTCTAGCTTCGGCTAGCTTAGCCTTCAACCTGATAATTTTAACATTTTGTTTTTCAATTCGTTCCAGTAGCAGCTGATTTGTGTTTAATATTGATTTCTTGGATTTCTTGTGTTGATTTTTCTTAATATTCGCCTTTTTCCACCTATCAATCCATTCTAGCAATTCTTTTCTGAAAGTTTTGTTTTCTTCTTCCACTAAGGCTGTACTTGATAGACACTGTTTGAGCTTTCCTATGAACTCTATGATTTTATCTTGATAGACATTGCCTAACACCTTTTGCAGGGTTTCATCTTCTTTATTTACCTGAGGAGAACGAGGACTGTCGCTATGCTCACTGCATAATGGTTCAAAATCTACAATGTTTGCATTTGTTTTTGATTGGATGCCTTCGACATCATCTGATTACACATCATTTCCTTGCGCAGTAGCAGAATTCCCTACATCCATTGTGTTAGGGACAGACATCGGAATATCATCCTCAAGATTTACAACTGTAGGTTCAGTAGCTGTAGATTTGGAAGTCTGTTGATCAGACCTATATCCTGGAATCGAATGAAGATTATGCATGCTCCTAGTGACTCTATGCGAAAACGATAAGTTTTCAAAATTCAACCCTTCCTTGTCACAACAAACCTGAGCCAAATGGTTCAACTTATGCATAGAATCTTTATCACATTCATCAGGTTTATCAATTTCACCTTCGGCTAATCCTTCTTTTAGTTTTGCAGGGTTACCATCATTCTTACCAGGTTCGGGTTTATCCAATACTTCCCTAGAATCGCAAGGGACTGAAACCCTATCAGCATTTTCATTAATCTCATTATCTATGAGCATGTTTGCGACCTCTGGTTCCTTAACCTCTGAGCTATTAACCTCAGGATTTATGACCTTTCGTCTTCTACGAGTTCGAGGAGATGGATTGGGCCAGTACTGTGTCGGTCCCAATTGACAATCAACTAGAAACTTATCCCATGACACCCCTTTAGCAGATAATTGGAATTGCAGTAATATTTTTATCAACCCATGGTGACACAAACTACTGTCAGGGTTATTGAAATTCCTAACAGATTGTGACATTTTCTTAAGACTTTGCCAAATATAGAAGGGAAAATTAAGTTTACAACCCTTTACTGCTAACAGCAACCGTAAATGATACAAGTGCAAATGGGAATAGCGTCCACAACATGTCACGTACCTTACTAATATTTCATAGTAAACTCTCCATTCGGGCTTTAGAAATTTCACAGGTACGCCTATCCTCAGCTTCATTTTATCTGGTAATGGAATTAACAAAGCCAAACACTTCTTCTTGTTGACCATAGTGCCCTTAAACCAGCGTTCACCCACTTGTGGGAGTTTCGTGGCTTCAGCAATTTTATCTTCATTGATAACAAATTCGAAACCCCCAATTCGCACCCTGTCATCTTCAAAACTCATTGCGAACATCTTAGTAATTTCCACATGGTGACCATCAAAACACCTAAAGAAATTTACCCATCCCATTTTCTCAAATCTCTTGGCAGCTTCCTGGTTAGCTTCAATAAGTTCAAACCCTGAAATCTCAAAACGATTCAGAGGAGACATGGTTTCTCCAGCACTTTCTGGGCTTCGTCGTGAAATGAATGGGGAAGTGAAAACAGAGGGAATAGGTATCCATACACACGACATGATGGATAATCTTCACATGCTTTAAATCTAATCGGAGATCTAATCTCTGAACCTGCCATCTTAGCGGGATTTCAAGCAGTGATAAATATTACAACTTCACACTACACCATGATTTATGCCAGTTTATCTACGTTTGACGATGCCTGTTAGTGATAACCACTTAACTTGGAGAACCAGCGATACGGAGACTGATAGAATCATCATTGCAACCATTGATTATTGACAGTGGTTCATAATTAATAGGTACAACGGCGTAATTTGAAATGACTGTTAACATTTAACACTGTCAACACGATATTACCATATGCATACAACTGTCGACTCTGTCAAGGGGTGAAAGCCATGTTTTTATACCAGCTCATCGATCCAAATGATTGATCGCTTATCAATTTGACAATTGGTTTATTGCATGGCCAGCTAATCCAAACAATCATCCCTATTTTATCATGTTACGTAAATGGTATGAAGGGAAATAAATCGCACTCTAATGTTAATGATGCATTGATAAGATGGATAGATTAATGTCTATACTATATATGTACAAAACTAAGTTTAAAACCCTTTTGGCATCCTATCGACACATATATACCATCATATAGGATATTTATCGTAAGTAAAATTTTCCTATACAAACATCATTTATCCATTAACTATGATATTTACAAAGTTTATAATAAGGTATTACATATGATGTTAACTTTCAAAATTCTCTTAGTCTTAGGACTAATAATACCTTATTTAACATATAATGTGTTTTATGAAATTTCTCTTGGCACAAATCCCTTAAGTCACATAAATTCATTTTGATAATTTCAATAACTTAATGAAAATTTACGAAACTTATATGACAGTTAAAAGCCAAGTTTTATGATCAAGTTTCTTTCAGCTCTAAAATCATTAAATCACTTTTCTTTGATTGAGAGTACCTTCAGAATCAAAGATTCTGAAGGTGCTCTTTCATAATTTTTTAATTGATAAATCATATAAAGTTGATCTCTCTTCATTTTTTCAAGAAATGAAGAGGTTGTTGCTGGCTGCCAACATGACTTTACATGACTTTATTATATTAATGACTCTCCCGATCAGAGGAAAAAACATCTCCATCGGGGTACAATGAAATACAATAATAAATATACAAGTGAATACATTCTGAATTTATAAATACATCAACACTCCCTCTTAATTGGGAGGGTATTCTCTTGACACAGTTCATCAGCACAAGTCTTCATCACTAGATCATCATAAAAGTTGGATCATCATCATCACTGCTACCTCTATCTTGAACAAATTGAGCTATTTATAAAATCTACTCGTCATAGGAAGTTCTACAGAGCCATCCCTTTTTCATGTTAGATGTAATCCTAGCCTCCATGTAGGTCTTTATCTACATTGCCAGCCCATTTTCATGTTGGATGTAGGTATTAGAACTTATATATGACCATGGGAGGCCCAACCTGCCACCATGTTGAAATGGCTCAACACTTATATCCAACCGTGGGAGGCCCATCCTGCCACCATGCCAAAAAGGCTCAGCACTTACATCTGACCATGGGAAGCCTAGCCTGCCACCATGTCAGAAAGGGTTAACACTTACATCTGACCATGGGAGGCCCAACTTGACACCATGTCAAAAAGGCTCATCACTTACATATGACCATGGAAGGCCCAACCTACCACCATGTCAGAAAGGATCAACACTTACAACTGACCATGGGAGGCCCAACCTACCACCATGTCAGAAAGGCTCAGCACTTACATCTGACAATGGGAGGCCCAACTTACCACCATGTCTTAAAGGATCAACACTTACATCCACCGGCATGGTAGGACACACCTACTAACATCCGGGGAAAGGCTCTGCACTTACATCTAACCATGGGAGGCTGAGCCTCCGACCATGTTAAAAAGGCTCAGCACTTACATATGACCATGGGAGGCCCAACCTACCACCATGTCAAAAAGGCTCTGCATCTTCTGGACTCATCACTTCCCTTTGGAAGGAACTTCGATCTGATGAACACCAAGCTTCTCTCTAAAGTACTCAAACTTCACTCTAGATAATGGCTTGTTCAACACATCAGTTATTTGCTCGTCTGTCACAACATACTGGAGCTTCACTAATCCTCTCAGCACCATATCCCTGATATAGTGATACTTGATCTTGATATGCTTCGACTTGTCATGGAACACTGAGTTCTCTGACAACTTCACATAGCTCTGGTTGTCACAATATATACAAGTAGCATACAACTGGAGATCAAACAAGTCATATAGTAGCTTCCTCAGCCACACTGACTCACAACTAGATGAACAAGCCACGACATACTCTTCTTCGACCATACTCAGTCCCATGCATGAATGCTTCCTACTAAACCAAGAGATCACACCTGATCCCATACTGAAGCAACAACCTAAAGTGTTATTCCTATCAATGACATTGCCTTCCCAATCTGAATCCACTTAACCTTCTAGGTTAATCTTCTTATTTGCCTCATACTTGAGCCCATAGTCAACTGTACCCTTCAGGTACCTCAAAATATGCTTTGCAGCAATCAAGTGAATATGTCTCGGATCCATAAGGAACTAGCTCAATGTGTTCACAACAAAGAAAATATCTGATCTTGTATTCATTAGGTACATTAAGGACCCAATCATCTGAGGATACATCATGGCACCAACAGAATCTGATGAAGCATCACTCAATAGCTTCAAGTTCAATGCCATAGGTGTGGCCATTGCCTTGCAGTCCATCATCCCAAACCTCTTCAAGATCTCCACTACATAATTCCCTTGTCTAAGGGAGATTCCATCCGCATTCTTCCACACCTCCATGCCTAGAAAGTAGTGTATGATACCCAAGTCCTTAATCTCAAACTCAACATTGAGCTTCCTCTTTGTGTCATCAATCAACCCATCCTCACTTGTCACGAATAGGTCATCTACATATAGTAGGAGTATCAATGGTTTCCCTTCCTCAACCTTGTAGTAAAGGTTGGAATCCACTTTACTCTTGGAAAAGCCCAAGCGAGTCAGGAAGCTGTCAATCCTTCTATACCACATCATAGCTGCTTGTTTCAAAATGTACAGGGCCTTCTTAAATTTGCACAAATGAGTCTCCCTATCATCTGTCTCAAATATGAGTGGCTGCTCCACATACACTTCCTCTTCCACTACACCATTCAAGAACGTAGTCTTGACATCCATCTGGTGTATCTTCCATTTCATCACTGCAGCCAGAGAAAGTACCGATCTGATGGAAGTGTATCTGGCTACATGAGGTGAAAAATTTTCTTCATAATCTATCCCTTCCTTATGGGAGAAGCCACGAGCCACAAATCGCTTTATATTTCTTTATGCTTCAATCTGTAGCATGCTTGATATTATAGATCCACTTGGAAGTCACAACATACTTCCCTTCTGGTGTCAAGACCACATGCCAGACATCATTCTTCATGATCGACTAGTACTCCTCGATCATAGCATCCTTCCATTCTTTATTTTCGGCCACTTCTTCATGGTTGGAAGGTTCTTTATCAATGATGTCACATAGTAGGGCTACATAACTGGAGTAGGACCTAGTTCTTTTCCTTTCTCTGTGTATTTATTCTAGAGCACCATGTCTCCCTGCACCTTGGATAGCTTCATGTACCCATGCTGGTTTCCTCTTGTAAGAGTTCTTCTCACGGGGTGGATCTGTAGGTTCCTGAGGTTATTCCATTTCTAGATCTTCTTCTAGAGTTTCTTCATTCATAGTTGTATCTCGGATCCTGGGTACTTTTGTTTCTTCAATGTCTTCAATAGGTCTCTATCTGGATTTATTGTAAGACGAGTCTTCGTCAAATGTCATGTCCCTGCTGATGTCAATCTTCTTGAATTTTGGGAAATATATTCTGTAAGCCTTTGAGATTTCACTATATCCCACAAATATACCCTTCTTTCCTTAAGGATCTAACTTTTTCCTCTTTTCTTTTGGAATGTGTATGTACACCAAGAAAAAAAATATTCAGAGATGGTTGACTTCTGGTTTCTTTCTAGAGAAGACTTATTTTGGTGTCTTGTTCTCAAGTATTCTATGTGGAGTACGATTATGGACATACACACCTGTCCTAGCAGCTTCTTCCCATAGTTGCATAGCAAGATCTTGATCATGAAGAATTGCCCTTGTTGCTTCCAAAATCGTTCTATTCTTCCTTTCTGCAACCCCATTCTATTGGGGATTATATGGATTCATCAAATCCCTCTTAATCCCTGACTCTCTGCATAATTCCTTGAATTCATGTGACTTGAATTCTGTGCCATTGTCTGATCGAAAGGTATTGATTTTCTTCTCTGTGTGGTTCTCCATCAAGGATTTGAATTCCTTGAACTTACTAAATACGTCATCCTTGATTTTCAAGAAATATATCCATGTCTTCCTCGAAAAATCATTAATGAAAGAAACATAATATACATACCCACTTAATGAACTGGATGACATCGGATTGCATACATCGGAGTGAATAATTTCCAAGATTCCTTTTTCCTTTCTCTCGCTACATGAAATGTCTTCTTTATGTTATTTCCTTTCATACATCCTTTGCAAATGACTTCATGCTTTTCCTGGATTTCTGGAAGACCTTCAACAGCTTTTCTTGCAAGTGGTAGTGCCCTATAGTGCACATGTGCAATCCTTATATGCCAAATTTCACTTGGCTCTCCTGATTCATGGACCAAATCTTGTTCTGGTTGGCCCTTTAATTTGTATAAGCCTCCCTCTTTCTCTCCAATCACTACTGCATCAGCTATAGTCTTTCCCTTTGGCCACATAAGGACTTGGCCATCTACAAATGAAACCCTCATACCTTTTGCATTCAAATGCAGATATGGAGAGGAGATTCTTCTTTAGTCCTAGTACAAACAAGACATCCTTCATCTTCATAGATTTTCTAGAGTCTAGCTTATAGGAATCTTCACCCCTACCTTTTATGGGATACTGGTAGTCATACCCAAGTTTCACTTTGTGGGGTGACTCATGTTTGGATAGTTTCACAAAGGATTCTTTGAATCTCGTCATATTCTTGGAATCCCCACTATCTATAATCCAATCATTGCTTCCATGTGGAACAATTCCTGTGAGGGTAGAAATCAAAACATACTCTTCATCGCTTGAAGAATATTCACTTTCTTCTTTGACTCTCTTCTTGGGAGGTTCATCATCCTCTGCAGTGTGAGCATGATGTATTCTTTTGTTTTCCTTCTTCTTATGAGATCCTCCTTTATTTCTAGGACAATCTTTGACAAAGTGTCCTTTCTCATCATATGTATAGCATCTAAATTTAGATATATCTCTGCTAGATCTTCTAGGGTTATCTTTCTGATTCTGGTGAGAATGCTTACCTTTAAGATGATAGTGGTCCCTTCTGATTTTCTTGGTGTGTACTATGAGATCTTGATCTTCATTTCCCATATTTTCTTCTCATGCTACTACTCGAGCTTCTTCTTGTGAGCATTCCTCCCAGAGCTGATTGAAAGTGATTAACTTTATTCTAGCACAAATCCCTTAAATAAAGGAGTCCCATGACCTAGGGAGACCATTCAAGGTAGTCATCACAATTTCTCCATTCTCTACTTCTTCTTCCATAGCTTCAAGTTGTTCTTTGATTTGAGAGACCCTTGTAAAGTATGACTATATGGTCTCTGCATTCTGGAACTTCACATTCTTCAATTGATTTCTCAAAGTCATCTTCCGATTTATATTCTTCCCTTCCAATAGCTTGGCACAAGGAATCAAACATCTCTTTAGGTGTATTTAGGGAAGACACATGTGGTATAATGTGATCCTTGATAGAATAAACAATAATACTCTTGTCCTTGACCAATTTCTTCTTATGTAAGGCTTTAGCCTCATCTCCCTCTCGAACTGGAACCTCTCTAGTTATGTAGGTGTCCAATTCATTCTCTTCAAGAACAAGTGAAATCCTATACTTCCATCCTTGGAATTTATCATCTCCTTCAATCTTTTCATCAAGCTTGGTGTGATGAGACATATTTAATGAGAACCTCAAATGGAAATACAAAAGATTTAGATCTTACCAATTTGAGATGTTGGAACCAGGGATAATTTTAGGGGCGAATTTTAGCCCAGTGAGCTATTTTTCCATTTTTTTCTCCCAAAAAGATTCGCCATTTTGCATTTTTTGAAGCCCTGTTTCACCCAATTTTGATGTGGTAAAAATTTTTCACCCTAAAAATCGCCAAATTATTATATAAACGATATAAAATCCTTGGAAATTAAAATATTTTTTGAAAAATATCACCAATCATTTTATAGTTGGCGTTTTAAGAATTGGTAATATTTGCCAACATTTATACACTTTTAAATAAGTATGGTTCCTTAAAATCATCCCTACCCGGAATTGGATCTGGAGCTGATCTTTTGTAGTGTTGATTCCCTGGTGTAGGGTCAAATTAGGGTTTGACTTTCTTGGAGTTCTACCCAACCAAAAAATTCGATCTTGGTCTCTAAATTTCTATTTTGAGGAGGAGAGCAATCCTATACTAGTCTCACTAAAAAATTCCACTTCTATGAAAAGCCCTAATTTCCTGCAGTAGTGACAAGCCAAATTTAGCTGAAAAATGCTCGAAATCAGATTCTGCTTCAACAGAAAGATGCGCCCTTTAATGGATAGTTATATTAGCCTCCTTTTGATGATGATCTATGGAGATAAACCCAAAAATTAAGAATCCCTAGCTTCTACAATTGCACAGTGTCTACTTGTCAATTTAGCTCTGATACCAGGTTATACTTTTATCATTTAATCAATATGATCTAGGATCTTATCTGAGAGAATAACATGCACAACAATAATCACAAGAGACAAGAGACAAGAGACACAAATATTTTTCCTTAGGGAAACCATAAAGGAGAAAACCTCGCAACTTCCTGAGAGATAGAATGAGCACCAATATCAATAGTAAAACCCAAAGATACAAAGATGATCTCTGACATTTGTTCTCTCTCTCACTTGTGCGAGCTACTCCTCTCTCACTCATGCGCTATTATTGAGTGAGTGTGTGTTTCAAATAGAGAGTCTCACTCTCTGTTTATACTTGTTTTCGACTTGACAATTACTCTAGAGGGCTGAATTCACTAGGAGAGTGTAATAACCTTAATATGACTCAAATGTGGGGTCTATTTCCCCAACTTATAATGGAGGGTTAACCTCAATGACTTTACATGACTTTATTATATTAATGACTCTCCCGGTCGGAGGAACAAACATGTCCATTGGGGTACAATGAAATACAATAAGAAATCTACAAGTGAATACATTTTGAAGTTACAAATACATCAACATGAAGGAGAAAGTTGCACTCCATTACAAACTAAACAATACATTCCATTCAAATATGCATAGTGATATAGAAATTTTTCTTGGCAAGTCAGATGTAACAATAACACTTCTAAGAAATATCATCTCTAGTCAATTGGGAGATATCAAACTATTCCCTATGGGAACCGAATTTCCCAAGAGATGAGGAAAGACACCCTAAATATATATAAATTTAAACAACTTCAATCACTACAAGACTGGATATTTTCCCACATGAATGGTGCAACTGAGACAACTATAGAGAGTGTCTTGAACAACAAGCATACACAAACGCAAACTGTTGCAATGGAAACCATGGAAAGAAAAAATGGACAATACATTGAACCGTGATAATCAGCCAGCCTTGAAGACCAGTTGGAGCTGAGTCTCATGCATTTGGAACAACTTGAGGGAATATTTTGCAATGTAGCATGAGACAACTCTATATTTAAACCTATTGTTCTGCCAGCACCTTGCATTGTGGTCTCATTAAAAGACGGTTCTTTTGATATTGTTATTGATACCTGATACCTTCTCTGATCTACCAATTTTTCCCCTACCAACTTGTTATATATGTAGTTATTTCTCATCAAGGAATAGGAATGTGGTGTTTGCTGGTTCGCATCTAAGGTTATGGTCCAAGATCGCAATCCAATCTACAAAAAGAAAAGAATTATGTCAAAACTTGAGGCAATGGTCATGTAAAGGCCATATTGGTTCAACCAGTCAAAGCATGTATTCTCTTTTCTCACCTTATGTGGATGATTGGTCAAAACATCAACAATGTCCTCTGCATTTTTTATACCTGCAACTACATGTAGGGGCATAAGATCCCCTAGTCCAATCATATCTGGTTTTAATGCAATGTTTCTATAATAATTTGATGATGGTATATAGAACATAAGCATATCCACAACTTGTTTGCAATTTCTCTTCACTGCCCTAGGTTATGTTCATCTTTGGACAACATTTTCATTTGTTTAGCAAGAGATGAAACAAGATTAAGTTTTCAACATATATTCATCTCATGAAAGGAACCACCCACATATTTTGAGAGTAAATATTTGTACTTGTGAGGAATCACATAGTTACAATGGGAATATTATGAGAATTGTCGGTGCCCAGAATAAGAACCAACGCCATATTTTTACATCGATTTCCTTTTATGACTTCCAAAGATTCTAGTTAATGATTGAAGATGCATCAACAACAATAATTATACTACTAAAGGAAGTATGTGCTCAGAATATTGGCAAGAGTTCATGTCAAAGATTGCAATGATAGAAGATCATTTTATTAAATGAATAGTTACAACAATTTGGTAATAATTTGAGAGGTTAGAAAAAATTGGGTGGCAATATTTATTGGACATAGTGATTTCTTTCAACCATTTTATATGGAGACACTCGTGGGTTGACAAGTTTCACTTCAACTTGCTACCACCTAGAGAAGAAGGTAGAACATCTCAAACATGTTATTTTTATCACCAAGGTGATACAGGTGCAAAGTAACAAGAATGTGAAACCTGGAGGTTTCCTTATTAGCCAATACAAAACCCAAGAAGTTCTAAATAACCCAGTACGATAGAAGCTAATGAAGCAAGAAAGAAACAAACTCAAAACTGAACACCGTCAACTTTAAACACTATAACTTGCCAACCACTATCTGTTGAAATTTGGAGTAAACTATATACAATCATATTCTCTTTAATAGTGGGAGACCATCAAGTGCACATAAAATTTTGTCAGCGTTGACATTGATAGGAAAACTCATATGCAGTAACATTTTTTTAAGTGTTTCTTTTACACTAACAGTTTCTAGGATTTGTTTACTAAATTTGATTTTCAGGGAAAGTGATAGACTGTAAGGTAATAAGGCCTTTACCTAATAGGAATCCCATGTCCTTGTTTTCTATGAATTGATATTTTTTATTTTGTTGCAAACTCAACATAGGATTACCTTAACAAAATTATCAGGTCTTTCTTTTGCATTAACTGATTCTTTTTTATTTTGCTGGAAACATCCCCAATTGGTTGCAGGGGGGTGTTTCTGTAAGCACTCAAAAACTACAACCAATTGGGTGATTGCACTCACCAAAAACATGAAGCTAATTGTAAGCACTAGATTTGTAAATTTATGCATTGTTAAATAAAACAAGAAGACAATTATGCCATCTTGAAATCAGCTTCATAAGCAATGCTACAAAAATATATGTTTTATTAATAGAGCATATTTTGGATCAAGGAGAAAAATAACATTTCAAAGAGAAACAATGGATCATGGAGCCTTCCATGTCATTTAAATTGCAACATTGTTTTTAAAGATAACAAGTTTTTTTCCCTAATTTATTTGCACATTTTTTCTAGGCATTGATACAAGATGGTCAAGCAAGGAAAATGTAAGGATATTGAGGACATTGAATTGAAAGACCCTAAAAACATGATCACATTTTCCACTAAAGATCTTGTTTGGTCCAAAATTAAACGAACAAATGGAAGAATTG
Organism: Pseudotsuga menziesii; assembly: GCA_001517045.1. NCBI lineage: Eukaryota > Viridiplantae > Streptophyta > Pinopsida > Pinales > Pinaceae > Pseudotsuga > Pseudotsuga menziesii. Next base: position 99,253 of record LPNX010384262.1, on the reverse strand, counting down.
ATTGTGTTTCCAAAATCATGTCCGGTAGAGTTTTCAACTACATTAGATGGGAAGAAATGAACCCTGATGCTCCATGTAGTTTCATCCGAAAAAAAAACAACCAAGAGAAATGGCTAGTGCTTCATTGAGATATGAATTGTAAGTATTTCAAGAATGCATTATCTGGATGTTATTAATGGCAATGCATTTATCATTTTTGTATGTACTAACATTTCAAATTTTTTTATGTAGTTATGCATGTTCATAAGGCCCGATGGACAAAAGAGGAAAATAAACAGCTAAACGTAGGAACTCATTTGCCAAGAAGAGGGGATGTCAATGTCATTTTATTGTTAAGGTTAAGAAAAAATATCCCAAGATAACAATATTGACGTATAATATGTATGAGCATGAGGATGGAAAAGGATGTTCAAGATGTCATGGTCGGCTTGACACTTTAGGAAAGGCTAGGTCTATGCATCAACCAAGGTTTTCAAGGGACATAGTATCCTATGTAGAAATTGATTTTTCTTTGGATGTGCTAGTTGAATTGGTGTGTAAAATGAAAATCAAGAAGCATGTTAACATGGATGCGATAACTCGGAATAGAGACTTCTTATTGCACAGAAAATATGTACTAAACATCTATAGTCATTTGAGAAAAAAAAACTATCAACTTCATAAAAAAGATGAGATGAGTGTCAATATTTGGTACCAAAAACATGAGGAGGATTTTTTCTTTTACCAAAATCTCAATGGTGCATACGTCCCCTTCATGATTGGAATCGTAACAAAATGGATGTTGGGTACAATGTTCAAGATATCTCATAACACCTTAATAGCCATGGATTCAACATTCAATACAAACAAATATGGAGTGTGTGTGTTTCTCATGATTGTTTTAATATGATCATTCAATATGTAACCATTCAATTTCATTAATAATGAAAGTTTTTCACTTCATGTGTTCTTTGAGTATGGCAGTATCAAATTTACACCCTAGTTTCATTTGATGGACAACAAAGTGGGGTGCTAGCTGCATGGGTTGTTGCATCATGAAATACAACTCAAGATATTGCACTTTGGTTGGAGTAGCTTATGCAACGGTGTTACCAACTCTGTCTTTATTGGAAAGTCAATGCATTCATGGTTGATGATGCATTGGATGAGATAGGGACATTGAGGTAACTTCATTATCATTACTATGCATTACAACCTATGCTTGTTTTGAAAATGTCACACTTTAACACATTGATCATGGCAGAAGGATCACACGGTGCAAAGTGATATTGTGTGTTTGGCATGTAAGAAGGGTGTGGCTAAAAAACATGAATCGACTCACCAAGAGTCCAGAAAGATAAAGTGATATGTATAGCCAGTTGGGTTATATAAATAAAAATTGTTCCAATGATGATGTGGTCGATGCGATAGAAGGATTTTTCAATGATTTTGTAGATGAGGAGGAATTCTTGGACTACTTTCACATAAATTGGGTTTCCGGTGATAAGTTTCGTAAGTGAAAATACTATTGTTAGTGTTTCCCTTTTTTTATTTCATAAAGATTAGATATTTCCACTAACTTAGTTCTTTACTTTTAGGGATATGGGTGAAATGTTGTCGCTATTTCCCACATCCAAATCAAGAGACCAATAATGCAGTAGAATCATACCATTGTTACCTAAAGACACACTTTCTTTCCGATCAACGAAAGAAATGCGCTCGTCGAATGGACTGGTTGTTTTATGTGCTCTTGAGAAATGTTGAACCTTATTACCGGTTCAGAGAAATTGTGAAAGAAGAAGGATTCTTGAACAACTAGATGAAATAAAATCAACTTGAATCCTCAATGGAAAGATCAAGATGAACTCCATACCGTGATTGTTTCCCTCATGAGAGCATATCTCATTCCTATTGTGTGCTAATTCAAACCAATCATGATAAGAAGTACCTTGTCACCTGGTATCGTACAAACTTTATAGCGTGTGATTTCCCATGGTCTATTTGCGCAACATTTGCAAGCACGCTATAAAGGTAGATTGGTTGTATCTCCCATTATGAGTGACAAACCTAGTACTGGATTATGATGCAACACCTGCTTCATTCGATGCCTCTCATGAGATAGAGGAACCAAATATTGGTGTAGACCGTGATCCTACTTTTATGGCCACTGAAAGTGTTGATATAGATGTTGATGGACTTAAATTAGCTAGGGATGAATTGTTTGTCTACCTAGATATGCTTAAAAATAGTCCTTTGGCTACATTGAGAAAGACCGAGAATTTAGTTGACCTAGTAAAAAAAATGTTGGATGAGGCCAACAATCTTCATATTATGGATTTTGACTTCACCCTTGGCTTGGTTGCTTTTGAGTCGTCTTTGAAGAGGAAGAAAAGTTTCCTTATCCCTAAAAAGAAAGGAAAAAGAATCAAACAAACTAGCGGCCTTGAAATTGATTTGAATATCCATGCATCTAAACATGATCCATTCCAGTTTCAAAATCTCAATAAGAGGGGTCATCCTTGCTCCAACAATGCATCATCAAGGTTCTCAGTTTAGTTTCATATAGTGAGAAGATGTATGTGCTAGTTTTAGTATATCTAGACATATCCATTTTCTTACATGCAGTGTGTGGATGATTATAGAGGGGAAATAGTCTACCATAGTGTCTTCAGCACAAAGGCATACGTGGATGCAACACCAGTCTATTCTACCTACAATTCCAAGCACTTTGTACGAGACTCCTAGTTTATTTACAGATGTTTTCACATGTTTCATTCTTTACATACAAATATGGGTTCTAACAAGATTTTATGACATACACATGTACTTCACCCAGGGGTATTCGTTCGGTGGAACACAACTCATTGATCAAGAACACATTGATTGGTGATCTAGGAGGTTTGGCACTCTTTCACAACCGAATTTTTGTTCTTTATTTCAGCCTCACTTTAGTAGTGAATCTAGACATAAAAATTTTATTATGTGTGGAGTATGTATGCTTGCAAAGGGGCAACAGTTAACCATAGTGTGTTCAGCACAAATATGAAGGCGCCTGCAGCACCAGTCCGGTCTACATACAATTCCAGTTACTTTGTATGGGACTCCTAGTTGATGTATATATGTTTTCACGTGTGTAGTGATTTACGTTCGAATATTGGTTCTGGAAAGATTTTATGACATACAAGGTGCTTCACCCAGGGGTCTACCTTCTGTGTAACACAACTGGATGACCAACAACACACTAATCGGTGATCTACGAGGTTTGGTACTCTTTCGCACCCCAATTGTTGTTCTTTCTTTCAGCCTCACTTTACTAGTGCATCTATACATATCCATTTTCTTACATGTGCAGTGTGTATGCTTACAGAGGGGAAGCATTCAACCATGGTGTCTTTAGCACAAAGACAAAGGAGTCTACAGCACCAGTTCAGTCTACCTACAATTCCAGGTACTTTGTACGAGACTCCTAGTTCATGTATACATGTTTTCACGTGCATAGTGCTTTACATGTGAATATTGGTTATGACGAGCTTTTATGACATACACAGGTTCTTCACCCAGGGGCTTCCTTCAATGGAACACGCATAGTTGACCGATAACACACTAATTGGTGATCTATGAGGTTTGGAACTCTTTCACAGCCCAGTTGTTGTTCTTTATGTTAGCCTCACTTTAGTAGTGCATCTATACATATCCATTTTGTTACGTGTGGAGTGTGTATGCTTGCAGTGGGGTAACCATCAACCATGGTGTCTTCAAAACAAAGACAAAAGTGTCTGTAACATTAGTATGGTATACCTACAATTCCAGGTACTTTGTACGGGACTCCTAGTTGATATATACATGTTTTCATGTGCGTAGTGCTTTATGTGCGAATATTAGTTCTAACAATATTTTATGACATACACAGGTGCTTCACCCGAGGGTCTTCCTTCAATGTAACAAAACTAGCTGATCAAGAACACACTGATCGGTGATATACAAGGTTTAGCACTCTTTCACAACCTGGTTAATGTTCTTTCTTTCAGCCTCACTTTACTAGTGCATGTAGACATAATCATTTTCTTACGTGTGAAGTGTGTATTCTTGTAGAGGGGAAACAGTCAACCATGGTGTCTTTAGAGCAAAGATGAAAGCGCCTGCAGCACCAGTTCGGTCTACCTACAATCCCAGGTACTCTTTATGGGACACCTAGTTGATGTATACATGTTTTCATGTGCATACTGCTTTACATGCGAATATTGGTTCTAATGATATTTTATGGCATGTACATGTGCTTCACCCGAGGGTATTCCTTTGGTGGAACATGATTGGTTTCTCAAGGACACATCGATCGATGATCTACGAGGTTTGACACTCTTTCACAACCCATTTGTTGTTCTTTCTTTTAGTCTCACTTTAGTAGTCCATCTAGACATATCCATTTTCTTACATGTGGAGTGTGTATGCTTCAAGAGGGGAAACATTCAACCACAGTGTCTTCAGCTCAAAGACGAAGGCACCTACATCACCAGTCTGGTCTACCTACAATTCTAGGTACTTTGTACGGGACTCCTAGTTGATGTATACATGTTTTCACATGTATAGTGCTTTACGTGCGAATATTGGTTCTAACGAGATTTTATGACATACACAGGTGCTTCACTTGGGGCTCTTTCTTTGGTGGAACATGACTGGTTGACCGAGAACACATTGATCGATGATATATGAGGTTTGGCACTCTTTCACATCCCATTTTTTGTTCTTTATTTCATCCTCACTTTAGTAGTGCATCTAGACTTACCCATTTTCTTACATGTGGAGCGTGTATGCTTGGATAGGGGCAACAGTCTACCACGATGTCTTCAACAAAAAGGCATAGGCGATTGTAACACCAGTCTGTTCTACCTACATTTCCAGGTACTTTGTACGAGACTCCTAGTTGATTTATAGATGTTTTCACATGCGTAGTGCTTTACATGTGAATATCGGTTCTAACGAGCTTTTATGACATACACAGGTGCTTCACCTAGGGGTTTTCCTTCAGTGGAACACAACGGGTTGATCAAGAACACATCGATCAGTGATCTACGAGGTTTGGCACTCTTTCACATCCTAGTTATTTTTCTTTCTTTCCCCATCACTTTAGTAGTGCATATAGACATGTACATTTTAATGTGTGGAGTGTGTATTCTTGCAAACATATACCTTATTGTGATGTTCATGGTTGAAATCCCATATGCTCAATCCTATGTGATTATTTTTATACCATATGCAAGTGCTTCACCGAGGCGTCTTCCTTCGGTGGAACACGATTGGTTGATTGAGAACACACTAATAGGTGAGCTACAAGGTGAGGCAAATTCTCTATTTAGGATATTTAACAACTCAAAATATATTAATGTATTGGATTTTGTTAACATGTCGATGTTGTGATGTCTATCTATATGCCAGGTGATTGTAGCACAAGAGGATAAGAGTCATCTTCAGCGGAACAAAATCCCCCTGGGAGGGATTTAAATATAGAGTATTTATTGCTTATAACTTGATATAATTTTGGAAAATGTTTTATAAGTTGTTGGTATGTACTTGTAACTCCATCCCTGCGTATATATGAAGTGTACCTTGTGGCCTAAACATTACGTACTTGCAGATCTAAAGTGTATCTATGAAGTGTACTTTTGACTTGTTTTTTTTTAATATTTAGTGGTGTTTTTGTTTTGACAATGATACTAATGGATTTCATTATTTTGTTTGCAGGTTCTAATGTGTCTCCTCATGAATCCAAAGGAATTGCATACAATGTCATGAAGTCACTATAGCATGGACACTATTTTTTCCATCTAAGAGGATCAACAATTGTAGAGTGTGTGATAAGGAATTAAAGAGTGATAATTGAATGGTTCTTTTAAATGTTATGACAATATTGATATTCATTGTAACATCATGGAAGATATATAAGTCTATTTCTAGCATTCTTGGTTTAGGTTCATTTCATTTCCATGCATTGCTCATGGAAATAGACTAAGAAAAATGTAGCAATGTCACCATCCTAAAGGGATAAGTAACAATGTAAAATATTATTAATATTTATTGTGTGATAATTCTTTAGAACTCTTAATTTTTGTTTATTATGATGTTGTATTTGATATATTCATTTTAGTTTCCATATTTTTTTGTTTTTTTCAGATGAAAATAATCATTAATGAATTTGTTTAACAAATATTGATATGCAATTTTAATTATAGGAATCCAGTAGATATCAACGTTAAGTATCTGTTAGTTTTTATTTATGTCCAAATATTGTATGGAATATGCATTCAATAATTGTTATGAAACACTACATAATGGCATTTGCGATTATAATTAGCAAAGATTTAGATTATTTTTTTAATAATTTTTTATTTGTAAAGCATATTGTGTCACGGAGAAATACTTATCATCATTGGCAACAAAAATTATGAACAACCTAACCTTTCCATGTTAATGAGTTGTTCTAGTTTTAATTGTTGGAGAAAACTCTATTGGCAACGACAATTATAAACAACTTGCACAATTAAACTCTCAAATTGAAACTAAACATATAGAAATTAGTAATTTAAACCATTTGGACATAGTAAAAGTGGTAATATTATGGACATACAAGGAAGGCCAAAAGAGAAGCCATATACTAGGTCTTGATATGTGGATATATGGATGTAATTTCAGGGAGAAATTGGATTGAATTCTTGTTAAAGTAAGTATCATTACAATAACATATTTTTTATAAACTCAATGTGTCACTTATGGTAATAGAAGCTGAGTGAAAAGGATAACACTCCATCCCAAAACCACTTGGATAGATCTAATTGTCTCTTTCTTTTCTTCCATGCCTGATAGTATTGAAAAACAATCCTAAACTCTTGAAAGATACCATTCAATTGTAACCTCTTGCTATTTTTTAAAGAAATTAGGTGTTTTATGTAATTTTCTCAACACCATCTCCATTGTGCTGAAACAATATTTTCTCTAAGGTATTTTTTGAGTCCGTGCATGAAAATTTTTCAATTGCATTAGCCATATGTATTTGGATAGGGAGATTGGTCATTAATTCACTATTTATGAGATGGATTTTGGCGTCCTAAGATTAGTTTATAAGTGGTATTTATGTCAATGTCTTTTGTTGGTTGATTTTATGTGGGAAAATTTTTAAGTTGATGTTTCGAGTGAACATATCACCCATCTTTAGATAGTAAAATAGAAAAATGTTTATATCTTTTTATTTTGCTCACTTTTAAATGGTGGGCCAAAAATTTCTCACCTATCTTCAACCAAAATAGTATTGAAATATTATACCATGTTTGTTATGATGTCCTATATAACGCTATTGAAACAGCTTGTTTGGAGTAATATTCAATCCATTCTAGCAGAACACTGTTCCAATTTATTTGCAATGGATTCATGTTGTAAGATATAGTTGTTTGAGGCTGCAAATCTGTGTTGTGGCAGCTCCATTTGAAGGAGCGTTCTACTGATTTGAATTTCTATATGTTTAGTTTCAATTTGAGAGTTTAATTGTGTAGGCTATTCATAATTGTTGTTTCCAACAATTAAAATTGGAACGGCTCATTAAATTGGAAAACAAATACACACATCCCTCTGCATGGATTCATGTGGAACAATTCTCAAATTTTATTTTTCCTCTGTATTAGTAGTCGTAATAAATTGTTGGATTTAAAGAGAGTTGGAATTTAGACAATTGATGTACAACATGACATGTATGGGTGGTGATATGATATAATTTACTATGCCTAAGAGACTATGAAAAGACTTCGAAAGATATAGAATAAGTGAAATTTCACATTAAAGGTATGTGGATCATCTAGAGGGAAGAATAGGGAGTCACTATAGAACACCACCATGGTCCTTTATATGAAGAAAGGGATCCAGTATCTTAGTTTTGAATTTGATGGCACTACTTATCATATGTTTCCTTTTATAACTTTATAATTTGATGGTTTTTTTAATACTTGAATACTAAATAACTCTTTTCATTAGTATCTGATTTTAATACTTGAGGAAAATCAGTGTTTCCTACAAGAGTAGTATGCATTTTTTTTGTTAAAGATTCTATTTGAAAGAGTTTTTATGATGGGAAGTATGCCTGAAGCAATTTATCTTGGGAATAATACGCCTGTAGCAGAGGGCCGAGGATTTAGTTGGTTTTTGTGATATATCTTCATAGCACATTTTTTTCATCTGAAAGACTTTCAGTTATCTTTTTGAAATGATTTTTAGATGGGAAGTTTACCTGCCGCAACAGAGCAGGTCTTTTCACTTAGTTTTTTTCACATGTAATGGATGTCTATATAGTAGGTTTTTTTAAAGCTTTGTAGTATATGTGATTGTGAGCATTGTAGAGTTTTTTTTTAACATTCTCAGTAGGGGAGATAGTTAACTTGTTTATCCTCTCTTAATTCACTATAGGATTTTCTCTTTTGAACTTTTGGCTCTGGAAATAGGTAGAACTACTTGTCATAATTGTTCTAATGGATGTATTTTATATTTTCTTATATAAATAAAAATATTATTTTTTTCCATGAGATTTAACTTTATTTTTCTTATTTAGTATCTGAATGCAACGGACCAACGAAAATCCAGAGTGAACAGTTTTGAACTGATATTTCTGTAATGAATAATGTGTATAGGGATTGGTGTATTTTACAATGTTTTAAAATAGTATCTCAATGTACTTTCATTGATATAATCTTGTTTTTAAACAAATATATAATACACTGGATTAAATGTTTCATTAATATGGCTTTGAAATTGCATCCAAATTTATTTTTATCCCCTCAAATTTGTTATGCTGAACCAATTCGCTCATGAAATGATGAAGTTACTCAACGTAAAGTTCTTAATTAAAGCTACAGATAACATGCAACATAAAAGCATTCAAATATTAATTTTATTTATAGGGAAAGATCCAATGAAGCCTTTAGCAGTAGAAAAATCTGATTTGGCATCTTGTATAGGCATCTCTTTTAGAAAAAATACCTAAAAACATACAACAAGGAATAAGTTGAGAAGTTGATCGAGTTATAGTGACCTGGTCCATGTGGATTTTGCAGGAGGGACAAGAAAAACCAAGGGAACTTGGTATGGTTGTTTATGGGATTTTGTAACTTAAGGGTCTATTATCTCTTCGATTAACAATTTAAAGCATTGATGATAATTAAAACAAATCTTTAAGGAACTTCAAAAGAGAGCATGTAAACCTATATGAATACAAGGAGATCCTACCATAAGAGAAGATGATGAATTTATCCCAAAGGGTTTGTTCAAGTACATGTCGCCAATGTCATTGGGAAATTGGCTAGTTACATGTTGATAGTTGTTGGTTCAAATCATCTTGGGTGAGAAAAATACATGCCATAGTTCAAACATAGTAGGTAATTAGGAAGGCCTCTACGCCAAATTTCTAAAGCAATACTGAGATTGCACTACTAATATTTCAAATGAACAAGGGGAAGGTGATACATTGTGAAACCATCCCCTCCAAATATGTATCCAACAACAAATTCCATTATGAACCAACCATTAAATAATGTGAAACCACAAAGAAGAAAAGATAGAAACAACCTTTCAATACAACAAGAATATATTTTTATTGTACAATGATAGCATGCTTAAAATTATACATGCACAAAATTAAAATTTTACACCAACCATTATATCGTGGGGAAGACATTATTCTTTATTAAAAGAGCCACACCATGAGTGACACCAAAACAATACCCCAAAAAAACGTACACATATCGGAGATGTGTAACAATGTACAAGTCTAAATTTTGATGCAATAGATATTGATAACATTTCATTGTTCACACCCCCCGGGAGTGGACATTTCACAAAACAGTATATCAACATACATCTTATTTATATTTGAAAGGTGGATGGTCATAAAGGAATGAAATTTAGCAACAATGGTTCTTGCTTCTACATGGAGCAGTTTTAAATTCCCTTTTCTAACTTGGTATATTCCTTTCATTTGGTTACATAGAAGTTCAGAGTTGGTGTATATACATGTCATTGGCACTATACATTTTGGTTGTTTTTAACCCTTCTATAAGCTCAATGTTATAAGCTTCATTGTTCATTTTCATCCTAGGTATCTCTCTTTTCCTTTATAAAGCATCATTCAAAAAATTGTTGCGCAGGACATATTCAATGATGGCTTGTCTTGGGTTAGGATAACAAGACACTTGAATGCACAGTGTCAATTGTTGCACCATCTTGTTTGTATTAGATGAGCTGCAAAAACAAGAACAACACAAAAAGATAACAATTTCTCATGAGATGTCAATAATTTTTTTAGATTTATCAGATAGATTCAATAGATAAGTACATATGAAAGTACAGTAGAATAAGCTTATCTTGTAATGCCTTCGAATAACTACCATTATAAAATATCCCCTCCTTTCCATCTCCATACTTATAAAACCAGTGAGCGTTATTGCCGTAATAGTGTGTTAACATCTCTTTTTGTATTTTTGTTGTTCTTTTGTAAGACTATATATATACATTGACGTCGATTATACATAGTAATTAATGGTCTGCAGTGTCGATTTCATTCATTGATTGATATGTTTTGGTTTTGGTTCACAGTGGGTTTGGGTTCTGAGATTACAGTACAGTCGGAGTTTAGATTGATTGAAACTTTACTTTTGGATATGAAGGTATTGGGAAATTTTCAAGACCCATATATTGGGTTGTTTGTGTATTATGATAGCTAGTCCATAGGCAGCTAGATTTGTACTAGTGAACCAAGCTCATATCTTCAATCCTACATTCCCTATGAGAAAAGAATGCATGATTGGCCTGGGGGAACTCTTCTTTCACTAGGGAGAATATGTAGTGGGGATTTATCCCCTACTACGTGTAAAAGCACATACCCTAGATCATCCAGATTGAAGGGTAGAGTTCATCGTTCAAGGTATTTCTCAACCTCGACTTATAACAAACAATAATGTAACAATTTAATATTATTAACTAACTATTGCAATAAAATAATAGAAAGAAATACCTTTAACTTGGGCCACTACAACCATTTGAGTAAATGGTTCATAGGCTCCCACGATCTTGGTCTCTATTTATCTCCAATAATGGGTTGTCACCAGAAAGGGGATTAAGGGTTACACGGAGAGAACTCGACGTGCAACATGGGATGGCATGGAAAAAGGCATATAGAGTAATGAATTAAGGAATGTCCAAAATTCAAAAGTTTTTCGAATGTAAAGTTGACGAAAAAGTGTTTTTAGGGAAACCTTCACAATGTATTTATAGGATGATCCAAGGTTTTCTAACCCATAGTATTTTACTGTGCATGGTATTTGTCCATGGTTACTGACCCACTCTCATTTTAGGGTTTTTTGGTGATTTTTGGAGATAGTGGGGTTATGTTGCAATAAATGCTCAACTTCCCTGTATTTATGGGGGAAGGAATAATAATGTTTTGGACCAATTTTGGTGGAATTTAATTATGAAGGTCAAAATGGAGGGAATAATGGTGGGACTATGATATATAATTATGGTTTGGACCATAGAGAGCTATATGGACATTTTTTGGTGTTAACAGAATACCATGCACAACTAAGGAAATTGGATCAGAGATCATTTCTTCCTGAGGCTATTAGAAACATTATTCCTGACATTGAATCCATTGCACTCAAGGATCTTGATTCATGGGAAGGGAACACCATCAACATGTTCCAAGAGATGAAAAGGGTAATGGTTCAAAAAACCACCATGATTTGAAAAATGAAATTATTGTTGTTATGGGAACTCTGATTTCTTTTAGAAACATAAAGTGATTGGAGGTTACTAATAGGTAATTCATTTCGATTAATGCAGATTTCATTTCAAGTGGCTATGCTCTCCATATTTGGTAGAGATGAAGTATTTGACAGAGAAAATATCAAGCAATCATATTCTATTGTTCACAACAGATACAATTCAATGCCTATAAACCTTCTTGAGACCCTCTTCCACAAGGAAATGAAGGTATATCCACATAAAAACAAGCAAAAACAAAAAAAAAAATATTTTCCTATGTTTCTTATTTGACCAGAGTCTAGAATCATGCTCTTACGCGCTTTATTGAATTGCAAGCCAGAAAACACCTCAGTGAAATACTGAACCAAATAATTGTTGCATGAAGGGCCAATAAATTATAATGTAGTAAAAACTGATTTGTTGGGTTCTCCGATGCAATCAAATAACCGAATTTCACAGGCTCTGACAAATGACCAAATTGCAGATAATATCGAATTAATTTGTGCATCCCAAGATACAATTGTCAGTGTCTTGCCCTGGATCATCAAGTACCTATGATATAATCATACATTTCTTGAGGTTGTCCCAGTAATGAAAAAATCTAAGTCATCCACTCTATTTATAAGGCATTTTTTACATTAAAAAATTTGTCAATCTGGATATATTGATAGGAGCTTTGTTGTTGTGTCTTATAATAAAATTTGGTTATAACCTTTAATTACTTTCTTTTTTTGTTGGTTATTTGCACGCTAAACAAGAAGCCTTTAGACAAGCCAAAGGTAAGGACAATTTCCTCCTGACTTGGGAAGACACCAGGAAAATGCCCTTAACATGCACGATAACTTTCCCAATCACCATGTTCTATTTTTAGTTAAGATTTGGGGATAGATGTATTAAGTTCCCTACTCCGATCAACCGTTGAATATTACCTAAGAATCTATTTTCTTCAAATTTTGAGGTTATTCAGGAAACATTGAGAGTGGCATCAATATTATCCTTCACATTCAGAGAAGTCGTTGGAGATGTAGAATACAAAGCTGAGAAAGTATCCTCATCGTATTAAATCTACAAACTGTTAGTTTTTAATCATTCAAGCTAGCATTATGTTAGGATCTTTAAATGAGAGAACAACAAGTACAACAATCAAACACAAGAGACAATGAACATAGTGTTTTTCCTCAGGGAAACCATAAATGGAGAAAACCCCGCAACTTCCTCAGAGATAGAATCAATGCAAAAGTAAAACCCCCAAAACAATAAGATGATCTCCTGACAGCAGTAACCTCTTTCTTCTTTGTCCCAATGTCTTTCTCTTCCTCAGCTATGCACTACAACTAAGTGTGGATGAGTGAGTCACACATAGAGAGGTCACCTCTCTATTTATACTAATTCCCGACATGACTAAAACCCTACTAGGGCCGAACTCTCTAGGAGAGTCTAAGAACCCTAGTGCCCCGAAATTGCTGGGACTTTAACCCTTAGACAATAGGAGGGTTACCCACAATGACTTGACATGACTTGTTTACATTATAGATCCTCCCGATCGGAACATCGGGACATGACATGACACAAGTACATCCTAGAATAAACATCGGGTTACAATAGATAAGAAATACAAGTGAATACATTCTAAAATTACAATTACATCAACACTCCCTCTTAACTAGGAAGGTATTCTTCGACAAAAATTTCATCACTGGTCTTCTTCTCTGGATCTTCTCGTCATCTACATCTTCAATTCATCTTCATCTTCATGTCATCTTCATTTCTGGATATGGATCATCACTCGATCTAGATCATCATCACTCGATTTGGACCATCACTGGATATCATCACTTGATCTGGATCATCACTGGACATCATCACTAGATCTGGATCATCACTCAATCTGGATCATCACTGCTATATCTGGATCATAACTCGATCTAGATCATCTTGGAGACATCATAACTGGATTTGAATCATAGCTTGATCTGGATCATCTCGGGTCATCATCATATGTGCTCTCTCACGATTCTTCTCATCACAGAAAGTTCTACAGAGCCAGCCCTTTTTAATGCTGGTTGTAGGCCTAGCCACCATGTAGGTCTTCTTCAGCACTTATATCTAACCTACTCGTCAGAATGGCCCACCCAGCACTTACATCTGACATACTCGTCAGAAAGGCACGCCCAGTACTCACATCTGATCATGTAGGATCCTACAATCACATCAGAAAGGCCCAGTACTTGCATTCACCAGCATGATAGGACACAACTACTATCATCTGTGAAAAGGATCAGCACTTACATCTGACCTACTCGTCAGAAAGGAATGCACTCACATATGATCTTGTAGGAACCAATCCTACAATCATATCAGAATGGCCACCAGTCCCAGGTTGAGTTACCTGGTAACTGACCAGGTGCCTCCATTCTCCCGGAGAATGGCAGTTTCCCTTACATCTGACCTACTTGTTAGAATGGCCCATCACTTACATATGACCTACTTGTCAAAAGGGCATGCACTCACATCTGATCTTGTAGGAACCAATCCTACAACCATATTAGAATGGCCCCCAGTCCCGGACTGAGCTACCTGGTAACTGACCAGGTGCCTCCATTCTCCTAGAGAATGACAGTTGCCCTTACATCTGACCTACTCACTAGAATGGCCAGAACTCATATATGACATGGGAGGAACCTAATCCTTTAACCATGATAGAATGGCTTAGCCCTTATATCTGACCTTCTCGTCAGAATGGCTCTCTCAGTCCCAGACTGAGTGTTCCTGGTAACTGACCAGGTACCTCCATTTCAAGAATGGAATTTAGCACTCATATCTGACATGGAAGGAACCAAATCCTCTCACCATGACAGAATGGTTCAACCCTTATATCTGACCTACTCGTCAGAATGGCTTGCTGACTCGTCACTTCTCCTTGGAAGGGACCTCAATCTGGAGAACACCAAGCTTCTCCCTGAAGTACTTAAAATTCACTTTGGCTAATGGCTTCGTCAACACATCAGCTATCTGATCATCCGTTGCAACATACTGGAGCTTCACTGCTCCCCTCTGAAACCATATCCCTGATATAGTGATACTTGATCTCGATATGCTTCGACTTGTCATGGAACACTAGATTCTCTGACAACTTCACACAACTTTGAATGTTAGAATGTATACAAGTAGCATCCAAATAGAGATGAAATAAATCAGATAGTAGCTTCCTCAGCCATACTTCCTCACAACTAGCTGAACAAGCTACAACACATTGTCATAGACTTTCCAAAGTCTAGCTTATAGGAGGATTCCCCACTACCTTTGATTGGATATTGGTAGTCATCTCCTAGCTTCACCTTGTAAGGTGATTCATGTTCTGATAGTCTCATAAAGGATTCCTTGAATCCTGTCATATGTTTGGAAGCCCCGATATCTATGAGCCAATCATTGCTTCCATGAGTGATGTTTCCTGTGAGAGCGGAAATCAAAACATATTATTCCTCGCTTGAAGAATCTTCACTTTCATATCTGGTTCTTTTCTTGGATGGTTCATCATCCTCTATAGCATGAGCATGATGTCTTCTTTTGTTGCTCTTTTTCTTATTCTGTCTTTTAGGACAATTTCTTGCAAAGTGTCCTACTTCATCACATGTACAACATCTGATTTTAGACAAATATTTTCTAGTGCTATCTTTGTGAGAATTCTTACCTCTGGAGTGATGAGATCTTCTTTTGGTTGTCTTGGAATGTACCGTGAGAGCTTGATATTCACTTCCCATCTTCTCTTCTTGAGCTGCTATCCAAGCTTCTTCTTGAGAGCACTCTTCCCATAGTCTGCTTGTTAGTTTTTCAACATTAAGCTAGCATTATGTTAGGATCTTTACTGATAGAATAACAAGTATAGCAATAAAACACAAGAGACAATTAACACATTGTTTTTCATTAGGGAAACCATAAATGGAGAAAACCCCAAAACTTCCTTAGAGATAGAATCAACACAAGATGTAAAACCCCAGAAAAGTAAGATGCACTCCCGATAGCAGTAATCTTCTTCTTGTCTAACCCCAGTGTCTTCTCCTTCCTCAACTATGCGCTACACTTGAGTGTGTGAGTGATGTGTGCTAAATAGAGACCCCAGCTCTCTATTTATACTAATCCCAACATGACTAAAACCCTACTAGGGCCGACCTCTACTAGGAGAGTCTAATAACCCTAGTGCCCCGGAACTACGGGGACTTTAACCCTTACACAATCGGAGGGTTACCCACTATGACTTGACATGACTTGTTTACATTATTTATTCTCTCGATCGAAACATCAGGGAATTATAACATGACTCAATTACATAATAGATACATCTCGGAATAAACATTGGGTTACAATACATAAGATACATAGATGAATACATTCCTAAGTTACAAATACATCAACACTCCCTCTTAACTAGGAAGGTATTCTTTTGACACAACTTTCAGCACTGGTCTTCTTCTCTGTATCAATTGGATCATCTCGTCATCTACATATTGATTCTTCTGAGTCTTCAAGTCATCTTCGTCTTCAAGTCATCTTCATTCTTCGAATCTGGATCATCTCTCGATCTGGATCATCATGGGACATCATCACTGGATCTAGATCATCCGTCGAACTAGATCAACATCACTGGATCTGGATCATCACTCAATCTGGATCATCATCACTAGATCGGATCTGGATCATCACTCGATCTAGATCTGGATCTAGATCATCTCTCGATCTGGATCATCACTACTACATCTGGATCATCACTCGATCTGGATCTCTTGGAGTCATCATAACTGGATATGGATCATAGCTCGATCTGGATCTCATCTGGTCATCATCATGTGTGTGCTATCTTGTCATAGGAAGTTCTACAGAGCCAACCTTCTTTCATGTTGGTTGTAGGCCTAGCCATCAGGTAGGTCTTTTCCCAGCACTTACATCTGACCTGCTCGTCAGAAAGGCATGCCCAACACTTACATCTTACCTACTCATCAAAAAGGCACGCCCAGAACTCACATTTGATCATGTAGTAAACTACAATCACATCAGAAAGGCCCCGCACTCACATCTGTCATGGAAGGAACTGAATCCTCTCACCATGATAGAATGGCCTGCTCTTACATCTGACATTGAAGGAACTGAATCCTCTCACCATGAAAGAATAGCCTGCACTTACATCAGCCATGGAAGGAACTGAATCCTCTCACCATGACAAAATGGCCTGCACTTACATTGGCCATGGAAGGAAATGAATCATCTCACCATGACAGAATGGCCCGCACTTACATCAGCCATGGAAGGAACCGAATCCTCTCACCATGATGGAATGGCCCCCACTTACATCGACCATGGAAGGAACTGAATCCTCTCACCATGACGGAATGGCATGCACTCACATTTGACCTGGAAGGAACCAAATCCTCCCCTCTCATCAGAAAGGCCCCCAGTCCCAGACTGAGATACCTGGTAACTTACCAGGTGCCTCCACTCTCCCAAAGAGTGGCAGTTTCCCTTACATCTGTCCTACTTGACAGAATGGCCAGCACTCATATCTGACATGGAAGGAATTGAATCCTCTCACCATGATAGAATGGCTCTGCCCTTACATCTGACCTGCTCGTTAGAATGGCTTTGGGACTCATCACTTTCCCTTGGAGGAAACCTCGATCTGGAGAACACCAAGATTCTCCCTGAAGTACTCAAACTTCACTCTGGCTAATGGCTTCATCAACACATCAGCTATCTATTCCTCCATCGCAACATACCGGAGCTTCACTGCTCCTCTCTGCATCATATCCCTGATATAGTGATACTTGATCTCGATGTGCTTCGACTTGTCATGGAACACTGGATTCTCTGACAACTTCATGCAACTCTGGTTGTCACAGTGTATACAAGTAGCATCCATCTGGAGATCAAATAAATCAAACAATATCTTCCTCAGCCATACTACCTGACAACTAGTTGAACAAGCTGTGACATACTCTGCTTCAACTGTACTCAGTGCCACATAGGATTGCTTCCTGCTAAACCAAGAGATCACACCTGATCCCATACTGAAGCAACACCCTGAAGTGCTATTCCTATCAATGGAACTGCCTGCCCAATATGAATCAACATAACCCTCCAGTTTAATCTTTTGATTCACATCATACTTGAGCCCATAATCAACTGTACCCCTCAAGTACCTCAGAATATGCTTTGCAGCAATCAAGTGAACATTTCTTGGATCTGTCAAGAACTGGCTCAAGGTGTTCACAGCAAAGCAAATGTCTGGTCTCATGTTCGTCAGGTACATCAATGACCCAATCATCTGACGATACATCATAGAATCAACCGACTCTGAAGAAGCATCATTCAATAGCTTCAGGTTCGATGCCATAGGTGTGGTCATAGTCTTACAGTCCATCATCCCAAACCTCTTCAGGATCTCTATTGCATACTTCCCTTGTCCAAGGAAGATTCCATCCGCACTTTGCCACACCTCCATACCTAGAAAGTAATGCATCATACCCAATTCCTTCATCTCAAACTCGGCATCAAGCTTTCTCTTCGTATCAGTAATCAACCCATCCATACCTATCACGAACAGATCATCTACATATAGTAGAAGCATCACTAGGTTTCCATCTTCAACCTTGTAGTAAAGGTTGGAATCTTCTTTACTCTTGGTAAAGCCCAAACTAGATAGAAAGCTATCAATTATGTCGTACCATGTCCTGGGTGCCTGTTTCAAACCATACAGGGCTTTCTTCAATCTGCATACATGAGACTCCCTGTCATGTGTCTCAAAACTGAGTGGTTGTTCTACATACACTTCCTCTTCCACTACACCATTCAAGAAAGCAGTCTTGACATCCATTTGGTGTATCTTCCATTTCATCACTACAACTAGAGAAAGTATTGATCTGATGGAAGTGTATCTGGCTCCAGGTGCAAAGGTCGCTTCATAGTCTATTCCCTCTTTCTGAGAGAAACCTTGAGCTACAAATCTTGCCTTATACTTTTCAATGCTACCGTCTGCAGCATGTTTGATCTTGTAGATCCATTTGGAATTTACAACTAACTTCATGTCCAGTCTTGGGACAACATCCCAAACATCATTCTTCATGATCAATTGGTACTCTTCTATCATAGCATCCTTCCATTCTTTCCATTCTACCGCTTCTTCATAACTGGAAGGTTCTTTATCAATGAAATCACATAGTAAAGCTACATACCTGGAACCGTATCTGGTCCTCTTTCTTTCTCTGTGATTCTCTTCTAGAGCCCCATATCTTTCTGCACCTCAGATAATTTCTCGTACCCAAGTAGGTTTCCTCTTATGAGGATTCCTCTCCAGAGGTGGATCTATAGGTATTTGTGGTTCTTCAAATTATCGATCTTCTTCTCAAGTTTCTTCATTCATGGTTGTATCATGAGTTTTGGGTGCTTCTACTTCTTCAGGTTCTTTAGTAGGTATCTTTCTGGATTTGTTATAAGTTGTGTCTTCATCAAATGTCACATCCCTGCTGATTTCAATATTCTTATATCCTAAGAAATATATTTTGTAAGCCTTCAAGCTTTCAGAGTATCCCACAAAGATACCCTTGTTTCCTGAAGGATCTAATTTAGTCCCCTTCTCTTTTGGAATGTGGATGTACACAGGACAGCCAAATATTCTAAGATGGCTGACTTTTGGTTTCTTACCGGAGAAGACTTCTTCAGGAGTCTTTTTCTCGAGTACTCTATGTGGAGTATGGTTCTGTACATACATCGTTGTTCTGGTAGCTTCCACCCAAAGATGCATAGGAAGGTCTTGATCATGAAGCATTGCTTTTGCAACTTCCATGATATTTCTATTCTTTCATTCTGCAACCCCATTATGTTGTGTATTATAAGAAGTGGACAACTCCCTCTTAATCCCTGATTCTTTGCATAGCTCTTTGAATTCATTTGAAGTGAATTCTCCGCCATTATCTAATCGAATGGTCTTGATCTTCTTTTCAGTATGGTTTTTTATCAAGGCTTTGAATTCTTTGAACTTACTGAATACTTCATCTTTGTTCTCCATGAAGTAAACCCATGTCTTCCTAGAAAAGTCATCAATAAAAGAAACATAATATGCATACCCGCTCAGAGAGTTTGATGACATAGGACCGCATACATCAGAGTGGATGATTTCCAAGATTCCTTTCTCTTTGTTTTCACTGCTTGGAAATGTCTTCTTTGTATTCTTTCCTTTCGCACATCCTTTGCAAACCCCATCATGTTTTGCTTGGATTTCTAGAAGACCTTCGACAGCTTTGCTTGCAATAGGTAGTGCTCTGTAATGCACATGTGCAAGCCTTCTACGCCAAAGTTCACTCGGCTCTACTGTGTCATGGACCAAGGCTTGTTTTGGATGTCCCTTCAATTTGTATAATCCTCCTTCTTGTTCTCCAATCACTACGGCATCATCGATAGTCTTTCCTTTTGGCCACATGATGACTTGACCATCTATGAATGCAACCCGCATTCCTTTTGCATCTAATGCTGATATGGAGAGAAGGTTCTTATTGAGTCCTGGCACAAACAATACTTCTTTCATTGTTAGAGATTTTTCCAGAGTCTAACTTATACGAATATTCCCCACTACCTTTTATTGGATATTGGTAGCCATCTCCTAGCTTTACATTGTGAGGTGATTCATGTTCTGACAGTCTCACAAAGGATTCCTTGAATCCAGTCATATGTTTGGAAGCCCCACTGTCTATAATCCAATCATCACTACCATGAGTAATATTACCTGTGAGAGATGATATTAGAACATATTCATCCTCGCTTGAAGAATCTTCACTTTCATATCTGGATCTCTTCCTGGATGGTTCATCATCCTCTACAGCATGAGCATGATGTCTTCTTTTGTTGCTCTTCTTTACTATCTTTTGTTTGTTAGGACAATTCCTTGCATAGTGTCTTGCTTCATCGCAAGTATAGCATATGATCCTAGATACATATCTTCTAGTATTATCTTTGTGAGAGTGCTTACCTCTGGAACTATGAGGTCTTCATTTGCTTGACTTGGAGTGTACCGTAAGACCTTGGTCTTCACTTCCCATCTTCTCTTCTCGAGCTGCTATCCAAGCTTCTTCTTGAGAGCACTCTTCCCATAGTCCGTTGGACTTGACTAACTTCTTCCTAGCATAGATTCCTTGGATGAAAGAATCCCATGACCTAGGAAGGCCATTCAATGTAGTCATTACAATCTCTGCATTTTCCACTTCTTCATCAATTGCTTCTAGTTTCTCTTTGATCTGAGAAACTCTTGTGAAGTAATACTGGATTTTTTATGCATTCTGAATCTTCACATTCTTCAGTTGGTTTCTCTGGGTCATCTTCCGATTTATGTTCTTCCCTTCAAACAATTTGGTTAGGGCATCAAACATAGCTTTAGGTGTCTTGAGAGAGGAAACCTGTGGGATAAGGTGATCCTTGATAGAATCAGCAATGATCCTCTTTTCCATAACCATATTCTTCTTATGTAAGGCCTTTGCCTCATCTCCCTCGGGAACTGGAACCTCCTCATGGATGTAGGAGTCTAATTCATTTTCTTCCAGGACCAGGGAGATCCTATACTTCCAGTCTCAAAAGTTATCATCTCCCTCAAGCTTTTCATCAAGCTTGGTATGATGAGACATCTTAACTAAGAATCTCAAATGGAAATACAAAATATTTTAGATCTTACCAGGTTCAAGATGTCAAATCTGAAACTTGAGCTGAAATCCTGCAGAGTTGGTTCAAGACCAAATTAGGGTTTTTCTTTTTAGAAGTTCTGTCCACCCAAATGCCTTGAAATTTGTCCCTAAATTTGATTTTGGGGAGGATATCAATCTAGGCCTGGGCTCACTAAAAAATTCCTCTTCTGTGAAAATCCCTAATTTCCGACAATAGTGACAGGTCGAAAACTGAAAAACCTCAAAATTGGATTCTGCTTCGACAGAAAGATGCGCCCTAAGGAGGAGAGTTATTCCACCTTACTTTTGCTGAAAATATGTGGAGGAATATCCACAAACTAGGAATCCCTAGTTCCTACAGCTGCACAGTGTCTTCTTCTCAGGTTAGCTCTAATACCATGTTAGTTTTTCAACATTAAGCTAGCATTATGTTAGGATCTTTACTGAGAGAATAACAAGTACAACAATAAAACACAAGAGACAATGAACACAGTGTTTTTCATTGGGGAAACCATAAATGGAGAAAACCCCGCAACTTCCTCAGAGATAGAATCAGCAGAAGATGTAAAAACCCAAAACACTAAGATGCACTCCCGACAGCAATAATCTTCTTCTTGTCTAGCCCCAGTGTCTTCTCCTTCCTCGACTATGCGCTTCACTTGAGTGTGTGAGTGATGTGTGCTAAAGAAAGACCCCAGGTCTCTATTTATACTAATCCCGACATGACTAAAGCCCTACTAGAGTCGACCTCTACTAGGAGAGTCTAATAACCCTAGTGCCTCGGAACTGCGGTGACTTTAACCCTTACACAATCGAAGGGTTACCCACTATGACTTGACATGACTTGTTTACATTATTGATTCTCCCGATCGGAACATCGGGGCATGACAACATTACTCAATTACATAATAGATACATCCCAGAATAAACATTGGGTTACAATACA
The DNA here is from genome assembly GCA_001517045.1 of Pseudotsuga menziesii. Lineage (NCBI taxonomy): Eukaryota > Viridiplantae > Streptophyta > Pinopsida > Pinales > Pinaceae > Pseudotsuga > Pseudotsuga menziesii. Next base: position 76,837 of record LPNX010384262.1, on the reverse strand, counting down.
TAAGATACATAGATGAATACATTCCGAAGTTACAAATACGCCAACACTGTTGAACTTGACTAACTTCTTTCTAGAACATATCCCTTGAATAAAGGAGTCCCATGATCCAGGGAGACCATTCAAGGTAGTCATCACAATCTTTGCATTTTCCACTTCTTCATCTATAGCTTCTAGTAGTTCCTTGATCTGAGAAACTCTTGTGAATTAAGACTGGATTGTTTCTGCATTCTGATTCTTCACATTCTTCAGTTGGTTTCTCAGGGTCATCTTCCGGTTTATGTTATTCCCTTCAAACAATTTGGTTAGGGAATCAAACATAGCTTTAGGTGTCTTTAGGGAGGACACCTGTGGTATGAGGTGATCCTTGATAGAATCAGCAATGATCCTCTTTTCCATAACAAACTTCTTCTTATGTAAGGCCTTTACCTCATCTCCCTCTAGAACTGGAACCTCCTCATTGATATAGGAGTCCAACTCATTTTCTTCTAGGACCACGGAGATCCTATACGTCCAAGCTCGGAAGTTATCAGCTCCCTCAATCTTTTCATCAAGATTGGTATGATGAGACATCTTAACTGAGAACCTCAAATGGAAATACAAAAGATTTAGATCTTACCAGGTCAAGATGTCTGGTCTGGAATTGGAGCTGGAATCCTGTAGAGCTGGTTCAGGAGCAGATTAGGGTTTTTCTTTTCTGGAGTTCTGTCGAACCAAATACTTTGAATTGGATCCCTAACTTTGATTTTAGGGAGGATATCAATCTAAGCCTGGGCTCACTAAAAAATTCCTCCTCTGTGAAAAGCCCTAATTTCTGGCAGTAGTGTCGGGTCCAAAACTGAAAAACCTCAGAATTGGATTATGCTTCAACAAAAAGATGCGCCCTGGGGAGGAGAGTTATTCCAACCTTCTTTTGCTTAAAATATATGGATAGAGATCCACAAAGTAGGAAGCCCTAGTTCCTGTAGCTGCATAGTGTCTTCTTCTCAGGTTAGCTCTGATACCATGTTAGTTTGTAATCATTCAAGCTAGCATTATGTTAGGATCTTTAACTAAGAGAACAACAAGTACAACAATCAAACACAAGAGACAATGAACATAGTGTTTTTCCTTGGGGAAACCATAAATGGAGAAAACCCTGCAAATTCCTCAGAGATAGAATCAACACAAAAGTAAAACCCCCAAAACAGTAAGATGATCTCCCAACAACAGTAATCTCTTTCTTATTTGCCCCAGTGTCTTTCTCTTCCTTAGTTATGCGCTACAACTGAGTGTGGATGAGTGTGTGATAAATAGAGAAGTCACCTCTCTGTTTATACTAATTCCTGACATGACTAAAACCCTACTAGGGCCGACCTCTCTAGGAGAGTCTAATAACCCTAGTGCCCCGGAACTGCGGGGAATTTAACCCTTAGACAATAGGAGGTTTACCCATAATGACTTCATATGACTTGTTTACATTATAGATCCTCTCGATCAGAGCATCGGGGCATGACATGACACAAGTACATCCCGGAATAAACATCAGGTTACAATAGATAAGAAATACAAGTGAATACATTTTGAAGTTACAATTACATCAACACAAACCTACAAGTTTTCTTATAAATGAGAAAAAAACAAGACATAATGAATTGGGTTAAGTTCATCTGATAACTGATTTTCCATATGGTGTTTGTTGTACAAGTTACCTCATCCAAAAAGAATGGAAGGTCATGCCATTGTTTAAAAATATTAATCATAGTCCAGAGTTTTTCCCTAACCCACAGAAGTTCGACCCTTCTAGATTTGAGGTTAGTTTTTACCATGGATGGCCTCCAAATTTGCTAATAATTCGAAGCTCACAAATAGGACACTAAACTCCAGATAATTCAAATTTTAGTTGGATTTTAGTGTCCTAATTTCTTAATTTGAGTAATTAACGGTTCATCAAAACCCCCTCTCGGAGACTCACCCTATATTTAAGAAAATTAAGTGTTACATGAGAATTTGCACCATCAAACATTTCTATAGAGCCTAATGAACTCACAATGGAAGGTAAATGTAGTCTGGGAATTGGTATTGTATGCAGTGAGGCCTGCTTCACCTTATCCAAATGGACGTGCATGGGAGACATTCCCTTGCTTGAGAAGCTTCTAGACATCTAATAACAATTGGAACTTTTTCTTTGTCTTGAAATCAGAAATCTAGAAAAATATTTGATCCATCATTATATCACAAGATTCTTGCTTATAAAACTTTTACCTCTTTGGAAAAATTGTAGATTTTAAAGTCTAATTTGGATTGAGTGTAGCCAATTTCATGGACAAAAGAAACAACCCAGGAAACAAAATCTTAAAACTTAGTGGAAAGGATTGTTCTAGTTATCAACCAACCAAGAAGATAGTTAGGGAAAAATTCATTGGCTAGGAAATAGTGCTATTCGAAATATTGTGTAGTGAAAGATGTGAAGAGTAAGCACTATAATGAATTCATTTTTTATGGAACACATATTAAGACTACATGTAAATATATGATGGGAAGAGTTCTTAAGGCCACCTCCCTACTAAGACAGTATTAATCCTACATATGATCCTTTAAAACCATTTGTCTCCATGGCCATGATTCATTGGAGTAGTAAACAACGATGTTCAATGATACTATTATATATTCTTGTAATCGCACCTAGTGGTGCCAAGCAATAAAAATATGTAAACTTTGTATTAGAGATGGGGTGTTTAGGGTGCATAGTTAGATCCATTTTTAAGGTACCAAATGATATTCGGGGCTTACTGAGCTTATGGACTAGGGGTTTAGTGAGATAAGTTTATGGTCCATTTGTTTTTCATCTGTTACCTCTACTTAGTGTTGAAGAGATCGATCACAGTTGATCATCGCGTTAAGTATTACTGCTTTGTTGGTAATGTATATATAGAGAGAAAATTCTTAGTCATCATGGACAGGTTCCTTCGATTAAGTAGAGAATGTAATCTACACAAAACAATGTTTCCCTCAAAAGTATTTGTCACAAGTCTACCAATCATGCATAAGTATTTTATATGTATCTAATGGAAACTAAACATCCATCCAAAATAAGGGGTTTTCTTTTCTTGTAGTTCTTCACAATCCAAGAGGGGAGTTCTCACGCACGATCCAACGACGGTAACTCAACAGAAATTCATCAAGTAGACATCATATAAAAGATTCATAGCAATGTTCTAAGTGCATACTCCCTCCCTCTTCTATTCAAGCAGTAGTGAGTAAGGCAGTTCCAATCCTAAGTTTCTAGTAGCAATGAATCATTAATTCCTATAAGTCTCTATCTGTAAGCCTGTCGTGACAAGAGCTAGTAAAGGTGGCATTCATGCCTTGAAGCATGTTTCCTGAAACAATGTTTCTCTCAAAAGTATTTGTCACAAGTCTGCCAATCATGCATAAGAATTTTATATGTATCTAATGGAAACTAAACATTTCAGGAATTGTGCTTCCTGAGTGAAATGGAGCACCATATTAATAAATATAGATATCATAAAAAAGAATGGCACTTCCCATTCACCCTAGGTGGAATTTGGTTAAAACGCCTTGTGGATACCTGACATAACACCCTGCTCATGGACTGAAACTGCCCAACACAATGGAGATGATGGTGAAAAATGAAATGGCCATCGGGTGGAGTTGCATGGAAAACTTAATCGAGAGAGTGCAACTGTCGAGCGGTGAAATTTAACCAATAAAATTTAAGTGAGGGGTAATATAACTGCACCACTCATTGTTTGCTAACCAACTTTTAATCTATCATCGGTGTAGAAAGAAATGCTCACTAGCTTCTTAATTGCTGCATAATTGCATGGAAGGTATGGCATTAAATTAATTATCTTTGATTGTTGAATAGGATTATGAATATTCTCCATCATCAAATCTTTTGCATAAAATACAAAATTTCAATTAAAAACGTGTAGTCCATTGTTATGTATTGAAATAATACACCTATTAACCTAATTATGGGCATAATTAAATTAATTAGAATAAAAAAAATTAATAATATTATCACAACCACATTTTTAAAAGTATTCATTGTAATTATAATAAATTAGAAGCATATAAAATTACTATTACAAAATATATTTTTAACAGTGGTTGATATGTTTGATAGACTCCATTAGATTTAACTAACACTATCGCAAGTAAAGTGGTGGGTGAACATCTATAGGTGCAATCAACCACTTAGTTTTATGGAAATTTTGTGGATATGGCTTGCTGAACAAAGGCTAAACATTAAACTAATTGTGAGATTGTTATAGTTAATCATTTATGGTATAACCTAAACATTAAAACATTTAATAAACAAAAAACAAAAATTGATATCCCCTTAAATGAAGCTTATTTAAATCTTAATCAAGATGCATTTAAGCATAACAAGATACGACCATGAAATGAATCCTACTATACACTTGTTACACTCATGTTAATCTTGCTGATCAACTCAAAGAAGTCCAAAATCTTAAGTAATATATAAATGCCTATCAACATAAAAATGATGAAAAAAAACTCCATTTCAATTTCAACATAATCAACAATACTTAAATTTCCTTATTTTAGAAATGATAAAAAACAACTACATTTAAATTTCAACATAATCAACAAAACTCAAATTTCCTTATTTGTTCCACAGCTTAGGTTGGAAGGGGAAATAAATTGTGCACTAATAAGGTATGAGGATAATTCCCTATTTGAATTGATTGGAATTATGCTATATAAAATTTAGTGAAATAACCCTTATAGAAATTCAATCTCTCTTATTTTAGCCTAAAGAGTATTCCATTAAAAAACTTGTCAATTTAGTCTCGAGTAAACATGAAAGTATAGTCAAACATGAGCAACAAAAACAATAATAATAATAATTTTAACAAAACCATCAAATTAATTAATTAATTTGAAATCTACAATTTCATTTAATTTACAATAAATTTTAATAAAAATTATTAATCATTTTTACAATTATTTCAACAACCTATAAATAAATTCTCTATTCAACTTCCAATATATTACTTTCCAAAGTCCTCTTAAGAAAATGGTCCTTACATGAACAGTGGCATCTCCATCCACATGCAATATAACCACGACTCCCTATTCAACCTTCAACATAGTATTGAGCCAACTCATGACGTAACAACATAACACAATTACAGCAAATGGAAGAAAATATCCATTTACATCCACAAATGCGATATAGTCACAACAGACATGGAAAATTTACTCCAAAAATGCGATATTGTCTTCTACATGGAATACAATAACTAACATCCACCGAGAGCAATGACTACTAAGCGATTGAAAATGTGAATCGAGAGAAAAATAAACACTTGAGAAACATGGCTGTGGAATCCATTTGTTTTCAATTCTACCCATTTCAACTTTACACCAAACAATCACAATTCGAAGCTTCTCACACATTGCAATGCTTGCGATGGTGATTATCGGTAAAGCATATTTATCATACAATTCCATCACCCATTGGTTAAAGAGTATCCAAAATAATATTATGTTGTTGGAATACTTCCTTCTTCAAATATTTATAGGAAAAATTCATTATAACTCAGCTCCATGGCAATCACGAAAATAGCATGGTAAATCCCGAGTTGGTCGGTCTTTGTATAGTAATAATTGGTGAGCCACACGAGACAAGCAAAATTATGTGTTCTAGTCTCTATATATGCTGGTCACAAAAATGTCAGGTTTGGCCACAATGAACACGTAACGTGACAAGCATGCTTTTGTGCCACATTAAGTTCAAAAAATATACAAGTACACTTTAGCATTTTTTTAAACCACATTTTTTTTTCAGAAGAAAAAATACCAGACCTTGATATTCATGAATGAATCAAAGGACATCATATACAATCATCTTACAATGGCAATGAAAATTGGGCCATATATTTATGGCACCTCCACAAATATAGTGACTAAGCACATGAAGACCTTTTGAATCGCTATGGAGTTCCAAGTCATCCATATCATGAGAAAAAGCACATAAAGCCTATCAGAGTCAGGCTTTTTTCATCAATCCTGTAAACAGGTCAGAGTTCTGCTATAAAGCATGATCAACTATGACCAAATAGCAAATAATTCATGAGCATAACAAGAAGGCTGAAGGGTCTCTTCCATGTCAGCTAGGCAACATAAACAATAGAAAACATAAAACTGTGCATAAAAAAGGTCTGATATCCAACACAAAACAGCTTAAAAAAGCTGGAAGTTTCCATGATCAATGATCATGTCATTCTCAAATTCCAAAAGATTGCCATAACCAGTAGTAAGTGAAAGGGCCTTTTTTGAGATACCATCAGCCTACTGGTTATGCTCGCGATATATGTGCTAAATGGTCACAGATGGAAAATATTGCAGCAATAATCGAATGTCCTCACACCAGTGGCTCAGAAGTGGAGAGTTTAGAGAAGAATGTCTATTTTCCCATGATATGATGACAAGTGATGTTGATGTATATGTAACTTCAGAATGTATTCTTCTATGTATCTTATGTATTGTAACCCGATGTTTATTTCGAGATTCTTCTATTATGTATTTGAGTCATGTGGCCATGCCCTGATGTTCCGATCGGGAGGATTAATAATGTAAATAAGTCATGTCAAGTCATTAGGTAAGTCCCCACAGTTTTGGGGCACTCGAGTTATTATACACTAATTAAGGTGTAGGCTCGGGTAAGTAATTATTAGGTTGAGCCTACGTGTGAAAAGGCAAGTCAAGTGAATGGATGAATATAAATAGAGAGTGAGAGCCTCTCTATTTATCACTTGTGAAATACATCACTTGCTCTCCCAAGTGTGGCGCACTACTGGAGAAGGAAATTTTGGGACTAGATAGAAGACAGAAGACTACTGCTGTTTTGGGAGATCTCTTACTGTTTTGGTGTTAATTCTATCTTAGAGAAAGTTGCGGGGTTTTCTCCTTTATGGTTTCCCCAAGCAAAACTCTTTGTGTCTCTTGTCTCTTGTGATGTGCTTGTGTTTTATTGTTGTGCTTGTTATTCTCTCAGTGAAAAGATCCTAAGATCATAATGCTAGCTTAAATGTGATGAAAAACTAACATGGTATCAGAGCTAACCTGAGAAGAAGACATTGTGCAGCTACAGGAACTAGGGCTTCCTATTTTGTGGATCTTCCTCCATATATTTTCAGCAAAAGTATGCTAGGATGACTCTCCATTGAAGGGTGCATCTTTCTGTCGATGCGGAATTCAATTTCAAGCATTTTTAGTTTCGATGTGGAAATTAGGGCTTTCTACAGAAGAGGAATTTTTGAGTGAGACCAGCATAGGAGTTTTCTCCTCATCAAAACCGAAGTTTAGAGACCTGGATCAAGAAATTTGGTTGGGTGAAACTCCGGGAAAGTCAAACCCTAGTTTGACCCTAAGCTAGGAGAAACCCTAAATACTAAAACTGCTAAGTTTTGGTACAGTCTCTATATTCCGAGATTGGCGAAGTCTCAGAAGCAGAACATTGCAGGGGATGAATATAAAAGCCTTATGAACACTATGTCCAAAAATCAGCCTCAGATTCACTATATTCTGGGAGATAAGATCTCTCAAAGTTAGGGTTCCAGCCTCTTCCAGAAATCATCCCTAAACAGGACATCTGGGGAGATCTGCAATATCTTGAGCTACAGAGGTCCAAATTGAATTCCTGAAGATGTTCCAGAAAGGGCACGGAATTTACTTTGGGTTGTCCGAATATCAAACTCAGAATATGAACCAGTGACATGTGGTATGCCGTACAACTTCGCTGTTCTGAACAGTCCTGTAACAGGTCACCTTGGGAAAAGGATCATAAATCCAAAATGGTGAAACCAATTTTGATGCAACCTACGGTGTTGGATCAGGAAAATTCTAGGTTACCTTAGTGAGAAATTTTAGACACAGAGGATCAGTAATTTCAGAGATATCACAGAAACAATAATAGGAAGTTCTGCAGAATAAATCAGTAAATTAGGGCTTCCTGTTTCGGGAGCTTCCCTCCACTGTTTTCAGAAAAGGAGTACATTGGACAGCTCCATTTGAAGATATCTATCTGTTTGTCCAATCAGATCTAAAAGTTTCCAATTTTTGAAAATTAGGGTTTCTGCGACAAACCCTAGATCAGCGAACTCCGGGACAAGGACAGACACCTCAAATCGGTAAGATCTAATCTTTTGTATTTCCAATTGAGGTTCTCATTTCAATATGATCTATCACAATAGCTTGATGATAAGCTTGGTGAATTTGACAACTTCCAAGCATAGAAGTATTTGATCTCTCTGAAGAAACTGGATTGGATGCCTACATGAGTATAGAGGTTCTAGTTTCAGAGGGAGACGAGGCCAAAGAAGACATCATGCTCATGCTGCAAAGGATGATGAACCATCCAGAAAGAGATCCAAATATGAAAGTGAAGATTCTTCAAGAGAGGATGAATATGTTCTGATATCATCTCTCACAGGTAACATTACTCATGGAAGTGATGATTAGCTTATAGACAGTGGTGCTTCCAAACATATGACGGGATTCAAGGAATCTTCTGTAATACTTTCAGAACATGAATCACCTCACAAGGTGAAACTAGGAGATGACTACCAATATCCAATAAAAGGTAGTGGGGAATATTCATACAAGCTAGACTCGGGTAAGTCTCTAACAATGAAAGAAGTATTGTTTGTTCCAAAACTCAAGAAGAACCTTCTCTCCATTTCAATCTTGGATGCAAAAGGAATGTGGGTTGCATTCATCAATGGTCAAGTCATCATGTGGCCAAAAGGAAAGAAAATTGATGATGCGGTAGTGATTGAGAACAAGAAGGAGGCTTGTACAAATTGAACGGTCATCCATGATACAGTAGAGCCAAATGAGCTTTGGCATAGAAGGCTTGCACATGTGCACTACAGAGCACTACCTATTGCATTCCAAACAAAGCATGATGGAGTTTGCAAAGGATGTGCGAAGGGGAAAAATACAAAGAAGACATTTCCTAGCAGCAAAAGCAAAGCCAAAGGCATTCTAGAAATCATCCACTCCGATGTATGCGGTCCAATGTCATCAAACTCACTAAGCGGGTATGCATACTATGTTTCTTTTATTGATGATTTTTCTAGAAGGACATGGATTTACTTTATGAAAAATAAAGATGAAGTGTTCAGCAAGTTCAAGGAATTCAAAGCCTTGATCAAGGACCATACTGAAAATAATATCAAGACCATTCGATCAGATAATGGTGGAGAATTCACTTCAAATGAATTCAAAGAGCTATGCAAAGAAGCAGGGATTAAGAGGGAGTTGTCAACTCCTTATAATCCACAACAGAATGGGGTTGCAGAACGGAAGAACAGAATTTCAAACTATTTGAAGGGAAGAACAAAAATCAGAATATGACCTAAAGAATCCAGTTGAAGAATGTGAAGATCTAGAATGCAGAGACCATGCAGAGATAAGAGTCTCTCAAATCAAGAACAATTTGAAGCGGTAAAAGAAAAAGTGAAGAATGCAGAAGTGATGATGGCCACCTTGAATGGCCTCCCAGGATCATGGAATTCATTCAAGGAATGTGTTCCAGAAGGAAGTGATTACTTTCAGCAAATTTTGGATAAGAAATGATGCTATTATGAATGAAGAAGATGATGAAGCTGAAGGCTCAAGAAGGAGTCTACCCTCGAAACAAATAAAGATAAGTATTCAATTGTCATTTCATTATATTATTTTGTTATGCATTTGTTTATATTCAGTTATTGTATTCTGCATGATAGGGTGTTTGCATTAATGACAGAATACTACTAATATGCATGTGATGGGTAAGTAGCTCATGGGGCTATACAAATTCTCCATTGCTACTTATCTAGAATGAAACCTCTTTGCTGACATATTGGATTAGTGCACAATCTCAATATTGTCCTGGTAGAGATGGAAGGCATCAAGAAAGTTTCAATGAGATATGGATGAATGTTGTACTGGCTAAAGTAGTTGCATGATCATATATTTATGCATAAGTGTTTGCCAGTATAAATATTCCTTATGAAATGTTTCTAACCATACAATTGCATTTGACTTGTAGGAAAGAGCATACATAATCACCTACAAGCAAAGAAGAATGAACACTTGTTCCGAAGAACAAGTGACAACATTTTCAAGACAAAGAATAATATGATGAGTGCAGTGACATCATTGATGTAGAACCTTCTAGCCACCAAGAAGAAAGGGAAGATCAGTTCAAAAAGAATGGTGTCTGGGCGTAGTATCGAGACCTGAAGAGAAGTTCATAGTTCCATCATACAGTAGATGGAAACATCGTGGGATACAAAGAAAGATTCGTAGCATGAGGCTTCTCATGAAGAGAAGGCATAGTCTACAAAGAAACATTTACAGCTAATAGAAGTGAAGTCACATGACATGCATAATCATGTGTACAAATGAAAGAAGGCTTTGTACGAGTTCAGAAGACACCCATGGGATAACGCATACATGATGAGCTCGATGAATATCTTAGCCTTTGCCACAAGGTTGATAGAGGATGACAAGCTCACAGATGGGTGCAAGATGAAATTTTGAAGAAGTTCAAGATAGAGGATCTTAGTATCCAGTGATCCTAGATGGATACTACTTGTCACTCCAGTACAGAATGTTTCAGTGCATAGAGTACGGAAGACAGAGGGAGTATGATTCTCCGCTTTAGAGGGAGTGATTGCAGAAGATCTAAGGTTTGACATGGTACCATAGGATGGGAAGATTACTAATGAATCTAGGCTTTACTGAGAGTAAAGCGGATTCCAACCTTTGCTTCAAGGTTGAAGACAGAAGATCAGTGATGCTCCTGTTATGTGTCGATGCACTATTGTTCTAGGTATGGAGGTGTGGCAGAGTACAGATGGGATCTTCCTTGGACAAGGGAAGTATGCAGTAGAGATCCTAAAGAAGTTTGGGATGATGGACTGCAAGGCTATGGCTACACCTATGGCATCGAACCTGAAGCTATTGAGTGATGCTTCGTCAGAGTCGGTTGATGCTACAATGTATCGTCAGATGATTGGGTCATTGATGTACCTGACGAACACGAGACCAGACATTTGCTTTGCTGTGAACACCTTAAGCTAGTACTTGACAGATCCGAGGAGTGTTCACTTGACAGCTGCAAAGCATATTCTGAGGTACCTGAAGGGTACAATTGATTATGGGCTCAAGTACGATGTGAATCAGAAGATTAACCTGGAGGGTTATGTTGATTCAGATTGGGCAGGCAGTGCCATCGACAGGAAGAGTACTTCAGGATGTTGCTTCAGTATGGGATCAGGTGTTATCTCTTGGTTTAGCAGTAAGCAATCCTATGTGGCACTGAGTACAGCTGAAGCAGAGTATGTCGCAGCTTGTTCAGCTAGTTGTGAGGCAGTATGGCTATGGAAGCTACTGTCTGATATATTTGATCTCCAGTTAGATGCTACTTGTATACATTGTGAAAACCAGAGTTGCGTGAAGTTGTCATAGAATCCAGTGTTTCATGACAGGTCAAAGCATATCGAGATCAAGTATCACTATATTAGGGATATGGTGCAGAGAGGAGCAGTGAAGCTCCTGTATGTTGTGACGGAGGAACAGATAGCTGATGTATTGATGAAGCCATTGGCTAGGCTGAATTTCGAGTACTTCAGAGAGAGACTTGGTGTTCTCTAGATCGAGGATTCCTCCCAGAGAAAGTGATGAGACCCATAGCCATTTTGACATGGTGAGAGGATTGGTTCCTTCCATGGTCAGATGTAAGGGCTGAACCATTCTGTCATGGTGAGAGGATTGGTTCCTTCCATGTCAGATATGAGTGCTGAGATCCATAGCCATTCTGATGAGTAGGTTAGATATAAGGGCTGAGCCATTCTGTCATGGTGGTAGGGTTGCTCCGTTCCATGTCATATATGAGTGCTGGCCATTCTGTCGAGTAGGACAGATGTAAGAGAAATTGCCATTCTAGGAATGGAGGCACCTGGTCAGTTACCAGGAACACTTAGTGTAAGAACTGAGTAGCCATTCTGATGTGATAGAGGGATGTGTTCCCACTTGATCAGATGTAAGGGATGAACCATTCTGTTCATGGCTAAAGGATTAAGTTCCTTCCATGTTAGATGTGAGTGTTGGCCATTCTGACGAGCAGGTTGGATGTAAGGGCAACTGCCATTCTCTAGGAGAATGGAGGCGCCTGGTCAGTTACCAGGTAGCTCAGTCGAGGAGGACTGGGGGCCATTCTGATATGATTGCTGGGATGTGTTCCCCTCATGATCAGATATGAGTGCATGCCCTTCCATCATTGTGAGCAGGATGTGTTCCCGCCTGGATGGATGTAAGTGCTGAGCCTTGTCACAGATGATAGTAGGTGTGTACTATCATGCTAGTGACTATAAGTGCTGTGCAATTTCACAGATGATAGTAGGTGTGTCCTATCATGCTGGTGACTATAAGTGTTGTGCCATTTCATAGATGATAGTAGGTGTGTCCTATCATGCTGGTGACTGTAAGTGCAGTTCCTTTTCACAGATGGTAGTAGGTGTGTCCTACCATGCTGGTGATTGTAAATGCAGAGCCTTTTCACAGATGGTAGTAGGTGTGTCCTACCATGCTGGTGATTATAAGTGCTGATCCTTTCCACAGATGGTAGTAGGTGTGTCCTACCATGCTGGTGGATGTAAGCACTGTGCCTTTCCACAGATGATAGTAGGTGTGTCCTATCATGCTGGTGGTTGTAAGTGTTGAGCCATTTCACAGATGATAGTAGGTGTGTCCTATCATGCTGGTGGTTGTAAGTGTTGAGCCATTTCACAGATGATAGTAGGTGTGTCCTATCATGCTGGTGAATGTGAGTGCTGGGCCTTTCTGATGGGATTGTAGTTTACTACATGATCAGATGTGAGTGCTGGGAGTGCCTTTCTGACAAGCAGGTCAGATGTAAGTGTTGGGCGAAGACCTACATGAGGGTAGGCCTACAACCAGCATGAAAAAGGGCTGGCTCTGTAGAACTTCCTATGACGAGAAGAATCATGAGATAGCACCAGTGTTGATCCAGATCGAGTGATGATCCAGATCCAGTAATGATGATCCAGCAGTAATGATCCAGATCGAGTGATAATCCAGATCCAGTCCAGTGATGATGATCCAGATTGAGAGATGATCCAGATCTAGTGATGATGTTCGATGATGATCCAGATCGAGAGATGATCCAGATCTAGTGATGATGTTCGATGATGATCCAGATCGAGAGATGATCCAGATCCGATGATGACTTGAAGATGAAGATGACTTGAAGACGAAATTGACTTAAAGACGAAGATGACTTGAAGACGAGATGATCCAGTTGATACAGAGAAGAAGACCAGTGCTGAAAATTGTGTCGAAAGAATACCTTCCTAGTTAAGAGGGAGTGTTGATGTATATGTAACTTCGGAATGTATTCTTCTATGTATCTTATGTATTGTAACCCGATGCTTATTCCGGGATGTTTCTATTATGTATTTGAGTCATGTGGTCATGCCCCGATGTTCCAATCGGGAGGATTAATAATGTAAACAAGTCATGTCAAGTCATTAGGTAAGTCCCCATAGTTTTGGGGCACTCGATTTATTATACACTAATTAAGGTGTAGGCTCGGGTAAGTAATTATTAGGTTGAGCCTACGTGTGAAAAGGCAAGTCAAGTGAACGGATGAATATAAATAGAGAGTGAGAGTCTCTCTATTTATCACTTGTGAAATACATCACTTGCTCTCCCAAGTGTGGCGCACTACTGGAGAAGGAAATTTTGGGACTAGACAGAAGACAAAAGACTACTGTTGTTTTGGGATATCTCTTACTGTTTTGGTGTTGATTCTATCTTAGAGGAATTTTCAGGGTTTTCTCCTTTATGGTTTCCGCGAGGAAAACTCTTTGTGTCTCTTGTCTCTTGTGATGTGCTTGTGTTTTATTGGTGTGCTTGTTATTCTCTCAGTGAAAATATCCTAAGATCTTAATGCTAGCTTAAATGTGATGAAAAACTAACAAGTGAGTCACCAAAGATAGAGAGAATAGGAATCCCCATATGTTTAGTCATTGCCAAGAGGGCCCATAGGGCCAGAAGTTCTGATCTGGTATTGGTACTGCTGCCACATCCCAAAGAAAATTTCATGCTGTGTGATCCACTCAAATGTATCACAAACCCGGCTCCTCCTATGTTTCTAGCAGCAGCTCCATCAAAAAAACCACAAGGATAAATGTACTGAGAGCTGAACCAATACTTCTTTGTTTGTTCTTCTTTCTTGGTATTGGATATTTATGTGTAAGAGCCTCTGTATGATGTAAGATTGTATGAGCTGAGGGATTCTTATTGTTGAATATACAACCATTTTTGAGTTTCCATATGCTCTAGAAAAAGAAGATTGGAATGTAAATAAAAGCATTATCTACTGAATAAGTAGAAAACCAAAATTCAAGAGAAGACCTGATAGTGCCTTTAATAAAGGGGCAAGTACCAAAGTGTTCCTTAAGTAAATCAGAGGCTCTCTTGGTGAAAGAGCAGTCATTAAACAAATGCTGATGAGAATCTTCTCCCATTCTGTAGAGAAAGCATATGCTCGACCCTTGATAGCCACGTTGTTGTAAGTTGTCCAAGGTCAATACTTTATTTAATATCAGTAGCCATATAAAACATCTTTTTTTTTTGGGATGTTTAATTTCCATAAAAGTAATTGCACATAGGACAGATTCAATTGATGATCAAAAAGATGATGAGAAATGCATGGATAGGCTTGGGCCACAGAGAGACTTCCTATGTATCTATCAAAGGTCCAGGATAAAGAGTCTTTCTGGGACTTTAGTCTAATTCTGCCATACTCCAGCCCTGAAATGTAATCATTCCATAAACATTTCCATTCTCCACCCAGATCCAAATCGTCGGCTGTAAGCCAATAATGCCTGGCTTCAGGGGTATAATTTTTCGCTTGATCTAGCGTAACTATACCATAGTCCTCCAAGTATTCCCGTAGATCACATGGGAGCGCATAAGGAGATCCAATGCCAACAATAGCATCCAAGCCCACCCGAGTAAACACCCAATTTTCAACATGCCAAGTATTAATCTTGCACATTGATCTAGGAACAAATAATCAATCTCATCAACAAATAACTCGGAAATGGTGTTAATCAGAACCAGAATGGTTTCCTCTTTGTATATTCAATAAAACAATGAATAGTTACAATAACAATGTCAAGCAATAAGCCGCACAGGTGTGGCTCATTGGCGGTTCCGTTGTAATGAAGTTGTTTGTAAATTGGAGGTCACGAGATCAATCCCACCCGGGTTTACCTGTGTCCCATGTCTTGCGGTGGGTGTGGGCACCTAGGGTTATAGTGGTAGCGGGAATGGATCCCTGGACCCCGTGTCACGCGAGTACCAGCCCGGCCCCAGTTGCCGATTCCCCTAGTCCAAAAAAAAAAAAAAAAAAAACAATGTCAAGCAATAGCTTGAATCAATGAGGAATTCGAATACCTAAGGAGGTCATTCAAATTCAATGAGTGAGTCTAGCTTAACTGACTGTAAGCCATTGGTTCACACTTAGTTAACCACTTGACCAAAACCCTAATTGACTCACCAAACCCTAACTGAAGTCACAGTGTAATAAATGACTGAATCTCAACTAAAAGAGATCAAACACATGTCATAGAAAGCCAACCATCAAGTGCTAGTGCTTCAATGACTTTAATGAACCCCAGTGAGGTTAACTAAAGATGAACTGATCATCAGAAGTTGGTGGAGGCGCCCCTATTGACTCCAGATCATTAAATAATAATAAATAATCATTAAATAATATATTTAATGAGAGGAGGCACCTTAACTGACTGGTTGAACTGATTGTAACCACCAATTAGCAATTAGGTGCATTAATATCACTCAGATCACCCTCGGAGTGCTCCAGTTAGCCTCCTTGACTGTAGGAGAAGGCTAAGTTAGCCTCCTTGACTGTAGGTAGGCATGGGTGTGACTGGATGATGTCAATTAATGCTCCACTAATGTCAATTAATGTCAATTATACTTAGGATAGTGGTTTAACTAGGCCAATTTGACCAAAAAGAGTGTGTATGGTGGTAAATGTCTCCAACAACCCCCCTTAAGCTATACTTAGGAGGATTTAGAAAACAAAAAAGAATAAAAATGCTAGGGCCCTGGAAACTAAGGCCATAGGTCACCCTGTACAATGCTAAAACTGAAACAATGCTCAAAACAAACTAAGTGAGGAAAAGAGGGAAAAACCAATGGGAAAAACCCCCCCTCAAGCTGAACACGGAAAGTAGTTTGAATCACCCTGATGAACTCACCCCCAATAGTGAACGGAGGTAAGTGAACTTATTTTTTGAAAATCTCTTGGTGAAGATGTCTGCAATCTGCTCATCAGTCGGGCAGTATTGCAGAATGATGGTCCTATCATGCACTAGCTCCCTGATGTAGTGCATGTGAATCTCTACATGCTTGGTCCTCTACCTAGTAACTGGATCCATGGATATCTTAATAGCACTCCGGTTGTGACAAAATAGGACAGTGGAGAAAGGACTACCAAGATCAAACTCTAAAATAATTCCTTGCAACCAAACTGCTTGGATGCAAGCATTCACCGCTCCTCGATACTTGGCCTCTGCTGAGATAGTGCTATGGCAGCCTTCTTTTTGCTTGACCAGAAAATGGGGCCACCACAAAACATGAATACATATCCAGAAGTTGAATTTCAATCAATAGAATCACCCGCCCAATCGGAATCTATGTATCCAACCAACTCTAGCTCAAAGTTTGCAGCATAGTGAATGTCGTAGGTCCTGGTTCCCTGAATATACTAGAGGATCCTCTTGGCTGCCTTCAAATGAATCTCATGAGGCTGCTGCATGCATATTGATACAACATTCATGGCATAACAAATATCAGGCCTAGAATGTGTCAAGTACAACAAGCTACCAATCAGCTGTCGATAGATAGTGTAGTCCATGGGAGGTGTGTGTTTTCCTTCTTCAAGGCTGACCCCTGAAAAGAAAGGGAATGGTGCAGGCCTACATTCAGCGATTTTAAACTTGACTAATAGATCTGAATTTTATTTGGACTGAGTGACCATAATCCCATCATAATTTTGCTCGATTTCGAGCCCCAAAAATTGTTTTAGAAGCCCAAAATCACTCATTTCAAAGGCATTGTGGAGAGTAGTTTTGATGGCTGAAATGGAGGAAACTGTGCTACCTGTGATCAGTAAGTCATCAACATATAAAAAAATGATAAATATATGAGCATCATTCTTCTGTAAATACACATTTGGATCTGATCCTCTGAAATTTTTGCGAGAGAAGAAAGGCATCCATCTTCGAATACCACTCTCTTGGGGCCTATTTTAACCCGTATAGTGACTTCTTTAGCTTGAAAACCAAATATGGATCAGTGATGTAGCCCTCAAGCTGCTTCATGTATATCTCCTCATGAATATCTCCATGCAGAAAGGCTGACTTAACATCCATGTGATGCACCTCCCAGTGCCTGGATGCTGAAATTGCCAAAACAAGGCGGATGGAGTCCATTTTTGCAACCGGTGCAAAGGTCTCATGGTAGTCCACTCCTTGGACCTGAGAGAAACCTTTTTCTACCAGAATTGCCTTATATTTTTAGGTGCTTCCATCAGCATCAACCTTTGTTTGAGACACCCACTTTCATTGAACCAATTTCCTTCCCGGAGGAAGGTAAACTAGCTCCCAAGTAGTGTTTTTCTTAAGAGAATTCATCTCTTCATCCATGGCAACTTGCCATCTCAGATCATTCCGAGCATGGTAGTAGGATTTTGGATCTGAAATAATAATAAAATATCAAGTTTTGGATAGCAAATTATCATAACAATAGAGCGCAATACCTCCTCTTTGGAAATCAGACCGGGTTCTCCTTGGATCATTCGGATTTCCAATGTTGTCTCCTGCAGAGGAGAGTGTCTGTTGGGCCCATGTAGGAAGATGATTTTGAACTTTAGGTTCTAATTCAGCATATGATTATTTCTACACAATAATATCAAAAATCATAGGACCCCCCAATTTCATCATCAAAATATTCAGTAGAATAGGAAGGAAATTCAGCAGTTTTCTCCTTCACTAGTTCCATCTCCTGAAGAGGCTCATCGAACTTGACACTTCTCTCGATGATGATCTGTTTGGTATTGATATCCAACAGCTTGAATCCTTTAGATTCATCAGGATACCCAATAAATATACATTCTATGCTTTGCAGTTTCAAAGCCCTTATTTTATCAAGCAGAATTCGGGCCCATGTAGTGGACCCAAACACCCGTAGGTTCGACACATCTGGCTTGTGTCTGAAGTATGCTTCAAAAGGATTATTTCCTTTCATGGATGATTTATGCACCCTGTTATGAATGTATGCTGCAGCATGCATGGCTTCAGCCCACAAATTTGTAGCAAGCTTCTTTGACTCCAACATACAGGTGGTCATCTCCTTCAGAGACCGGTTCTTGCTTTCTGCTACTCCGTTCTGCTGGGGAGTGTAGGGAATTGAATGCTGGACCTGAATACCACTTTGGGAGAATATGTATAGAAAATAATTACTAACATACTCCCCTCCATTATCATATCTCAATATCTTGATCTTAATCCCAGAGCCATTTTCGATTTAAGGCCTTCAATTCAGAAAACTTTTCACATACTTCTGATTTCTTTTTGAGAAAGAAAACCCACGCATACCTTGAAAAATCATCAATAAAAGTAAGGAGGTACCTTGATCCATTCATGGATGTGATAGGAATCATACTACTGATATCAGAATTTATCAGCCCCAATACACTTGTAGCTCGGTTTGCCTTCCCCCAATTGAACTTGTGCTCAGCGTGTTTTCCAATCACACAGCCCTTGCAAATTCCCGTGGTTTCCTTGATGACCGGGAGGCCTTCAACCATGGAGTTTTTCTGTAATTTCTGAAAATATTTGAAATTAATATGGCCAAACCTCTCATGCCACAACCTACTAACCTCATTTCCATGAGTTAGCAAAGCAGTGGGCTTTGCATCCGCAACAAAGTGAGAGAACTCATAGGCTTTTGCATGATGATTTGCAAGGCCTTTTGCAATGAGTTTCCTGGATGCAATTTCTATTATCTCAACATCATTTGGGATGAAAGAGACTCTCTTAGGCATTCCTATATGTGTCATATGATAGACACTAAGGAGATTTGCTGCTAGATATGGTACATACAAAACATTAGAGAAAAAACCATTTTCAAGATCTACAGTACCTTGTCCTTCGAAAATGATGGTGGAGTTATCTCCCATGTGGATGGGGATTGATTTGCCAGTCTCCAAGGATGAAAAGGAGTATTTTTCAGCCATCATGTGATTCAAAGCTCCAGATTCAATCAGCACTGCTTTGGACTTCAAAGTGATTTCCATGAGGGCATGACCTTTCTCATGTTGTGGTTCCCGATCTTGGTGATCTCTCCTCCGAAAGCTCTCCGGAATATTGATGTGATTCCTCTCAAGGAGATAGGTTGCTTCATCAATATTTTTATTCATGCGGGCATGTTCAGGGTGAAAACCCTTCCTGCAGTAAGAACACTTGACTTTTTCTTTTCCATTATGCCCTTTCCCTTTGTTCTTCCTTGAGCCGGAAGATTCATCATGTTGCTGGTTTTCAACTCTAGGCTTGGGAGCATCAAATTTAGTTTTCTGATTTTTCTGTTGCTTTCCTTTACTCTTCAGATCTTTGGGCCCTGAGACATGGAGGGCTTGATCATGGGAAGATCGGATGATCCCCATCTAGACAATCTTGTCATGTTCATTTGTTAGGGACTCAATGAAGGCATTGAGTGTAGGCATCTTTCATCCAGGGGTTGTGAGCTTCCCCGCACGAAATGTAGAAAAAAAAATAAATAATCATCCCTGAGTTTGGAGAGTATGGAAAGGATGAGCTGATCATCCTTCTTCTCCATGTTGCATTGCTTCAAGAGTAAAACAGTATGCTTGAACTTTGTAAATAAATCATTCAGAGTCTCGAAATTTGAAGGTTGGAGAGACATGAGTTCATTTTCGAGCTGGTAAACCCTCAAGTCATCATGCTTTCCATATAGAGATTCCAATTTGTCCCATATTTCTTTCGGTGTCTTCAAATCCGTAAGATGGAAGAGAAGGTCTCAGAAAATAGAGAGGCACAAGACACTAAAGGCTTCATCCTTCTTGTTCAAGAATCTTGATTTTTCTATGGCGGATCTAGGCTCAACTTCAGTGTCCATGGTGACTCTAAAAATTCCTTTGGAGCGCAGCTGAATCTCCATATCACTTTTCCATGAGTGGAAATTGTATGGAGTCAAGAGATCTGCTGAGGAGGCCATCTGGATGTGCTGGAGCGAATGCTTCACCTGTAGAAACCTGAAAATCAAAATAGAAAGGGAAAAATAAGGTCAAACAGCCTACACATTCTAGTCTTTCATCACACCCAGCATAGTCAATCAAGAAAGCTTGATCAACAATTTCTTTACTTGGGGTATTGAGTGGTAAGCCTTGGCTCACTTTTCATGGAGAAATCTGTCAAAAAGCTTGTTTTTGAGGGATAGATCTTCGTCCTGCCATAAGCTCTGATACCATATTAATCTTGCACATTGATCTAGGAACAAATAATCAATCTCATCAAGAAATAATCAACAAATAACTCAGAAATGGTGTTAATCAGAACCAAAATGGTTTCCTCTTTGTATATTCAATAAAACAATGAATAGTTACAATAACAATGTCAAGCAATAGCTTGAATCAATGAGGAATTCGAATACATAAGGAGGTCATTCAAATTCAATGAGTGAGTCTAGCTTAATTGACTGTAATCCATTGGTTCACACTCAGTTAACCACTTGACCAAAACCCTAATTGACTCACCAAACCCTAACTGAAGTTGGAGTGCAATAAATGACTGAATCTCAACTGAAAGAGATCAAACACATGTCATAGCAAGCCAACCATCAAGTGTTAGCGCTTCAATGACTTCAATGAACCCCGATGAGGTTAACTGAAGCTAAACTAATCATCAGAAGTTGGTGGAGGTGCCCCTGTTGACTCCATATCATTAAATAATAATAAATAATCATTAAATAATATATTTAATGAGAGGAGGTGCCTTAACTGACTGGTTGAACTGATTGTAACCACCAGTTGGAAATTTGGTGCATTAATATCACTCATATCACCCCCGGAGTGCTCCAGTTAGCCTCCTTGACTGTAGGTAGGCATGGGTGTGACTGGATGATGTCAATTAATGCTCCACTGATGTCAATTAATGTAAATTATACTTAGGATAGTGGTTTAACTAGGCCAATTTGACCAAAAAGAGTGTGTATGGTGGTAAATGTCTCCAACACCAAGAAACACCCCTACCTAACCAAGAGAGGGTGGATATAAACCCCCTCAAGATTACAGATACACCATAAACCGAGAACTTTTTGTTGCGGATCCAAGACACAACAGAGAGATTTTTCATATATTTTGTAGACAGGACTAGGTACCAGATACCTTCCCCATTTAGTGCCAACCCGAAGCTCTTGAGGCGCAGTGAAATGCTGAACCAAACCAAATGTTTTATACCCTATCCCCCCATAAAGGTAGGTTTGGATAAAGTCATCCAATCTACCAAATGAAACTTGTTTCTATCCTCTGAAGAGCCCCACAAAAAAGAAAGCAACAGACTTTTGAGCTTATACAGGATGGATTTAGGGATAGGAACTAAAGCCATCCAGTACACAGGAAGACTAGTAAGTACTGCTTTAATTAAGACTAGTCTTCCTCCAATAGAAAGGAGACAGTAAGGCCAATGCCAGATTCTTCTTTCAAATTTTCTGATAATCCAATACTAGTCTTTAACCAAGTAACCCAGGGGTTTAATAAAATATCCCAAGTAAGTGAAGCTCGAAGAGATATGTTCTGTTTTATAGGGGAGGGAGTGAGTGATCCTACATATTACCTCCTCATCAATGTTGTTGAACAGGAAGCTGGATTTGTCTAAATTAATGCTCATGCCCGAGGCAGTACAAAAAGTCTCAAGTATGACTTTAAAAGCAACCCACTCTTCTAAAGTACCAAATCCATACAAAATCACACCATCGACGAATAGCAGGTGAGTGAGAGAGAGCTGGGAAGATATCCTAATAGCTTTGATCTTACCATTTCTTCGAGCATCATCAATTAATAAGCTTAAGCCTTCAATAACAAGTATGAACAATGACGGAGACAAAGGGCATCCTTGTCTGATACCCCTAGAGGCCATGAAGAAGCTTGAAGGAGACCCATTTATACGCAGCGCAAAATTTGCCGAGGATAAGCACCCCAACATCCAATTGACACCCATCAGAGGAACATCGATCTGAAGAAGTATAAGTCTGAGATAGGTCTAGTTCACCCTATCGAAAGCTTTGGATAGGTCCAATTTGAGTATGAGAGCACACCTGTTTTTGGTTTTGACAGTGTGGAGAACTTCCTGAGTAATGGCCAGAGGCTCAGAGATCTGCCGGTTTTTTAAAAACCCAAATTGCTGAGGAGAGATGTACTTATCTAAAAAAGGTTTAAGGCGCTGAGCAACAACTTTGGAGATCACTTTGTAAACCAGATTGCATAGTGAGATAGGTCTAAACTTAGCAAAGGATAGGGTCTTATCCTTTTTGGGAATGAGTGCAATAAAGGTGGATTTCAATGAAGAAGCAACCCTTCCTTCCAACCTGGAGATTTCAACCAGATTAACAACATCATTACCCAAGAGATCAAAAAAATACAGGAAAAATTCCACTGGCCAGCCATCAGGACCAGGAGACCTATCCTTCTTAAAGGATTTTAAATCCTGTTCAACTTCCTCTAAGGTTATCTGAGAAGTGAAAGACTCCTTCTCCTTTAGAGATATATAAGAAGGGAACAGGCAAATGACTTTTAGCTGATCCTCAATGGTGTTCTGATGGTCATCACTAAAAAATCTACTTGAAATATCTAACACCCAGGTCCTTTAAATCATTATCATTCTCGACCATAATCCTAGCTTCATCTTCCAGACCCCAAATGGCATTTTGATTCCCCCTAGCAGAAGCCACTGAGTGAAAGAGTTTTGTATTTGCATATCCCATCGAAGCCCAAATCATCATACTTTGAAGCCTGGTTGAAGAAAGCTAATGATCCCACAAGATTTTTAACTCATTTCGTAGATCAAGGAGCTCGTTATTTTTGTGCAAGATGAGCAGACCCGAGGAAGAAGAAAGTAATAGGTGATTAATTTTTGCCTCAATGTGAATGCTTTTGTCTTTCATCTCCAGAGATTTATCATGGGTCCAAACTTTGACTTTCTCTTTCAGGAGATGAAGCTTCAGCGAGAAGGCCTCCATCCCATAGGTGTTGGACTCATTGGAAAGAAAAGGCCAAGATACCCTAACCATAGAAACAAATTCATTATTGTTCAACTAGGAATGGTTGAACTTGAATGGGTAAGAACAAGAGGCAGAGTCCTCCTTCCATTCAAATATGACAGGGTAGTGATCAGACACCAACGAAGGATACGTCCAAACCCTATGTTTGGGGAGAAGCTCAACTATACTGGTAGAAAGGAGGAACCTATCGAGTCGTTTGCTGATACCCTCCTCCCCAAACCTACCATTCCTCGAAGTGGGTCCCACACAGGGAGGAGTAATATCAACCAGCTGGTAGGATGAGAAAAGTTATGAGAAGAAGGGGCCAAGAGGGTCAATGTGGGCCTTTGCTCCCCACACTTCAGACCCATTGAGTGTTAGATTTAAATATCCAGCAAGGACGAGATTGGGTAGGGAGAGAAGGCCACCCCTGGTAGCCATATTCTAGAAGGTTTCTCGATTGATATATGGCCCATAGCAATTAAGGATGGAGAGTGAAGTTGAGGAGCCACGAAAACGTGCATTTAGTAGTATTCCCGCACAGGTGTGAAAGGCCTTGCATTTAACACACAGGGGATTCCAAGTAGAGATAATGCCCCCTGAAAGACCAGAAGAGTTAAGAGCACAAAATTCCCATCCTGGACGAAGTTTGGAGAAAGCTAAAAGACCAGGTTAAGTACTGTTCATGGTTTCTTGCAGGTTAAGCCTTCACAACCTTTTGGCCAAACCTCCTAGGCCCCGAATGTTTAGGGAGAGTATTTTCATCAGGAACCATCCAGAGAGGGTGTACTTCCTCTAAGGACCCGAGAAGGGGAAGGAGGTTTTTGACGGGAAACAAGTTTAAGCCTGGTAGACAGAGGTGTGTAATGGGTGGAGGACGAGGATAAAAGCAAGGATGAGGGAGGGATTTTTTTGTTTTTTTTCCGGATGGTGACATTTTCGAAGTGAATGGAGTCTAAAGGTTGAACCGAGCGTGAGAGGGGAGTTTTTGCAAAGAATATGTCCAATTTAACCTATAAAGAAGGTTCAGCAAAGGAAGGCGAGGTGGTAGGGCTACAAGGTGTGGAGGAAACAGGCTGATGACAATGGCCAGCGAGTGGAGGAAAGTCAGAATCCAAAAAATGGAGGACGGCTGGTTATGGGAGGGATGAGAAAGCATCTTTTCTGTAGGAGGAGGAGAACAAAGGGGGGGAGGAGCCTCCATGGAGCCAAGGAAAGAGTCTGGAACAAGGGAAGGGAGAGAGTCCAAGGGTATAGAAGCCTCCATCGGAGAAGACATAGAAACAACATTCACCATAGAATCTAAAAGAAGAAGCTCCAGCTCCGACACATCATCGAAAAAAGAGAAAGCATTTTTATACATACCTTTCTATGGTGATACCTTGACAGGAGTAGGATGGATGTTCATAACAGTGCCATCTCGAGTTGGAGAGGACCGCTACACCCATGGAGAAGGAAGAGTGGGTGGGGAATCCACTTCTTGACGAAGTAACGGGTATTCTCATCGCAAGTGACCCACATCTTGACAATGAGTACATCTCAAGGGTATGTTTTTGTAGTCCAGCCGCTACACAAACAAGCGCTCCTCGCATAAAATTTCAACATCAACCAGAAGGCCCACTGCAACATCCATTTCAACCAAAATCTTGGCCATCCGTTTGTCATAGGCATGCATAAAGTCCTCCTCCACCCCCACAAACCGTCCAATGGTATTCTTGACCCCTTCAAGCAAAGGGTGACTCCACAAAGGGAAGGGTAAGCCCGAGAGTAAAACCCATAAGTGACATTTCTGTACCCTCTCCTTTAATGGATCGAAATGAATGTGCCAACGATGTAAAACTAGAGAGCCTCCTCCAATGTGCCACATAGAATTTAGAGCAGTTGTGGCATGAGCAGCATCCAAGAAAACAATAACCAGCCACCCTCTCACAAGTAAACTAATCGTGGGGACATAGGAGAACAGAGGCTTCCAGTTCTCCGTGGCCCAAGCAGACCATTCTGATTTCCCCATCTTACAGTACTCCAGTCTACCGATGAGGGCCTGAGAGAACAAAGCTTCCACCCGGTCCATAAAAATGTTGTGGCCCAGGACAAAACAAAGTCTGCCCTCTAAAACTTTATGGTATTTTTCTTTTTTCCATTGACGATGGCATGTCGAGGTGGACAACGGAGTACACGACGAGAGGGGAGGAGCCCCATCATAATCCCCCAACATGGGAACAGTGGAGTGAAAACCTGTAACCAAAGACAATCCACCAACCCAAGAGTCAACAGGAGCTAAACAACCAGGGTAAGTTAAATAAAAAATCCCTAGGGCTAAGTGGGATGAACAGAGTCAACCCACCGAGTCAGTACAGAAACCCCCAAAACATGAAACAAGAGTGGAACCCAAAGTCAACCAGGAGAGAAAAAAGCCAAGTAGTGAACCCCCCTAGAGTAACATGTGTGCCAAAAGAACAAAAAGTCATAAATCACAAGGGTTCAAAAGAAACTCAGAAGACCTGACAAGTGAGGAGAGACAGGGCACCTACTAACCCGAGAGGAGACCGAAATAGCAGTGCAAAATCAACACCCATCAATCATGGGTACCCATAATGTCGCAGAGAAAACATCGTAGATGCCCATAACCCTCGTCAACCTCAAGGGAACCCATAATGTCACAGAGAAAAAAAACATGGAAAAAAACCCATAATCCTTGTCAACCTCATCAAAGAAAGCGATAATCACACGAAGACCAGCTAGGGACCAGCAGAAACCGGCAAAGAAAGATAATGACTCATTCCCACTTTTTTAAAAAACTGGTTGGTACTAGTCCTCCATAGGGAGGAGGGACTCCAGTCGCTAGTATACTTCCAGGAGAAACACAGAAGCAAAGCAATCCCAGAGGCCAAATGATAAACCCTGAAACCAGAGGGGAGAAAAGGACGGGGGAACAAATAGGTAAGTCAGCACCATCCCAGGAAAAACGGGAGCATCGGCGAGCCACAGAGATGAGAGGGACAGGTGAACCGAGTCATGGCCGAGTCTCGACTTCAAACCAAAAACACAGCTCCAGCCAAGCGACCAAAACACATACCCTTAAACCACACTTGATCCTTAATTCTTTATAAAATTTTGTACTAAGTCGTATTTTCTTTGGAGAATGGTTGGATAGCTTGTTGTACTTAAAAAAAATAAAAATGATTTTGATGATGTATTTTTATTATATAATTTTTAATAATAAATAAATTAAGATATATATATTTGATAAATGTTTAAAGTAATGGTTTTAAAACAAGGTAATATTTACCTCAACTTGATATGTGGTTTCATTGTAATTTTAAAATTGTTTAAAATATTTTTATCAAAGTAACAAGTTCAAAACATATTTTATCAAAATAAGAAGTTCAAAATAAGGTTTAAAAATACTTTATTAAAGTAACAAGTTCAAAACAAGGTTATTTTATAATGTAATTGATTTTTTTTAAGATTTCAAATATAATAAGAAATACACTAAATGTTTTACAATAAGTTAAGATTTAAAGAAATACTTAATTTTATCTTATTATTTTTCAAGCAATTTTATTCCTCCCAATACCTCACATGGTTTCTTTCCTCAGTGGTGATGTCAAGGAAGAGGTATACATACATCAACCTGAGGGGTTTTGTAGTGCATGGGTAGGAATCCCATGTATGCAAATGAATAAATCATTGTATGGTCTTCAGTAAGCCATGTAGGCTTGGTATTCGAGTTTGAAAACTATATTCATGGACTGAGATTCTCTAATAGTGAATTTGTTCCAAACATGTACTTCTATATTGTGAATAACCAACTTCTAATATTGGTTTTCTATGTTGTTGTTTTGTTGCTTACTAGAGAGGAACAGTAAATAGTTCTGTGGAAGAGGGAGTTCACTTATGGGTTCGAAGACTTGAGTCTTATGCACTACTTTTTTTGCCTTGAAATTTGGCAAAGGAAAGATGAGATTTTATGTTTGCAAATAAAGGGCACAATTGATGTGTTATGAAGGTTTGGTTTGATGGATTGCAAATCCATGACCGCACCATTGGTTCTAGTTTGAGGAAACCA
Source organism: Pseudotsuga menziesii (assembly GCA_001517045.1). NCBI lineage: Eukaryota > Viridiplantae > Streptophyta > Pinopsida > Pinales > Pinaceae > Pseudotsuga > Pseudotsuga menziesii. The sequence continues at coordinate 49,353 of LPNX010384262.1, read as the reverse complement.
CATGATTCAGATTCTCAATCGGATCCAATGCATTCTACCAAGTATAGTTAGCTCATTGGTTCCTTAATGTACTTGATACATAGTAAGACCTAATATATGTTATGATGTGATCCAAATCATGTTTTATCTTATACATAAACATTGGATTGCTACTAAGCATGTGCTTAGGTACCTTCAAGGTCAATTTTCTTATGGACACATATATGCCTCCAGGGGTGAGGTAAACTTACTTGGTTATTCCAACTCCAATTAGGATGGTAGTATTGCGGCTAGTACTACAGAAGAAAAAGTGGATTGCGGCTAGTACTACAGAAGTAGAGTGTATTAGGACTAGTAGTACGAAAGAAAAGTATATTGTGGCTAGTACTGCTTGCCGAAAAGTTGTGTAGCTTGGGAAGGTACTAGTTAGGTTGTTCAATAATAAGCTTGAGACTACGATCATTCGCTCTGTCAAACAAATACTATTAAGCTCTCAGAAAACCCTATGAGATGAAGTATCACTTCATCAAAGATATGGTCCAAATAAGTCCATCAGTATGTCGTCGGATGAGAAGATAATAGATGGGATATCTAAGCCTATGTTTGTGGTGAAGTATAGGTACTTCCAAGACAATATTGGTATGGTAGAGAATTCCTCCCTCGCTAAGAGGGAGTGTTAAAGTTACAACATCACAAGTCATTCTCCAAGACAATATTGTGCACTAGGATTGGGCCTCATGTCTTGAGGTAATAGGGAGACTAAGTTGGACTCAGTAAACTTGGATAAAAATTCTTGGCTTGGACCGTGGTTGGACCCAAGAATGACTAATCCTTATGGGTAAAGGATAATCATCAAGTATTGAGGTGAATAATTTTATATGTCAAAGTGATTATGGTGTACGGTCTTATCATAGAAGGTTAAGCACTTGTGTACCAAGTCTGGTATTCATGTGTTTAGGTGGGATTCATGTGTAGAGTAAATGCTTTACTAGTTGAAACATGCTGGTGTGTGACATTCTACTAACCATTATCTAGCTATTAAGTCTCCTCTAGATACTGATCACCTCTAGAGTGAATTACTTTAGCATAAGGTCACATGGATTGAATAGTAGATCGGATATGACCACATCAATGGAAAAATATCCTTAGTATAATTGTTATGATAGATAATTAATGTGATAGATAAAAGTGGGCACATATGGACCAGGCAGATAAAATAGAGAGCTGAGATATAACATGAATAGTTTGAATTGGTGTGCAATGTTTTCTCTTTGGTTTGGAAAGGGAGAATGGTTGGGAGGATAGAGTTCACTAGTGCAAATAGTCCAAATTGACTTGTATGCGGGGAATAATACTGAGAACCCCCTTCCATATATGTTATCTTTTGCTCCATGATAACATATAGGGTGTTCATTCTCTATTATCTTGCACTTGGGGTGCCGAAAGAAATTTTCAATTGTAAAATACATTCTTTGCTATCTATCAGTATTATACTTTGGAGATTTGTAGGGTAGATGTTGTGTTATGTGTTATTGATTATGTGTATAAATGTTCAATTGATTTCAAGTACACAATTTTTCAACATTTAAATATTAAAGATCAAATCTCAACAAAAAACTTAACACAATAACATCACAACATAATAACTTCATACCCAAAGGTTATCCTTCACCTCTATTATATATCTAGAGATATAGAATAATTACATCCCATAATATATGTGGGATACATGATTTTCCACCATATATAATGAATAGTAACAAGAGAGTATTACTCTATGATGCATGTGGGATAACTCCTTTTACATGAGATATATAGAATTATGTCTTTCTGTGTCTTTCTAGACATCATTAGACATGTAGTATTAACATTAAAAATTCCAACACTCCCCCTTACGGAATACTAGGGAGAAAATACATATGGAGGAAGATGGCATTACATTAACGTTACCCCTTGATCATAGCTTCCCACATCTCCAACGAAACAAAGATACACAAAATTCACTTATGCCATATATTTGGTGAAGATATATGTTATTTGTTGTTAAGTGTGACAATACTCTAAATAAATAGCAACATTTGCACAAGATATAGAATCTAACAACTATCGATGTCAATGTGTTTAGTCTTGGAGTGACTCATTGGATTGTACACAAGTTTAATTGCACTCTCATTGTGAGATTTTAACTTACTAGGAGACTTGTGAATTAGTACAATCTTTATAACAACATGCCAGATCCACACTACTTCTTTAGTTGCTTCCTTAGCTACCTTGTACTCTACTTCACAAGAAGGAAGAGAAAGATATCTCAACTTCTTACTTAACCATGAAATTAGATTGGAACCAAGATGAAATATGTACCCTACAGTGGACCTTATATCTCAATTATACCATGATCTAGGTTGATCTATGATCACGTCTATGATCACTAAAAAACTAATAGTCTTAAATTCTAAAAAATATGGCACCATTGCATAGGGATTTCCAAGAGATTTCCAATGACACTTGAATCACCTAAAACATACATCGTTTGAGGGATATATTGCATTATGAAGTTTTGGAAAAATGGGAAAAAAGGCAAAATGGGAGTGCCGTGTGGAAATCCTACAGGTTGTCATGTGGCCCATCTAAACACTTGACATGGCACAAGATGATTTTATCATGACTTCATCATGCTGACATAGAAACATGGCAGGTATCCATGTGTAATATGAATTTGACACATTTGGTGTCCAATTGGACCAATGTGGTGCTCCTACATGGAATATGTATGGATGACGTGGCATCCTATGCAAGTGACACATGGTAGAGGCTAGTACAATTAGCAGATGATGTTGGCCAATATGTGAGTGACATGTTCTTTTCCATACAGTGATGTGGTCTCTAAGGTAGTGGGTTCATACAATTATTTGGAAACATAATCAACTGACATGTGGTAGGTCCATATAGTGACTAGGTAGTGAAGTTGTATAGTGGAAGAGTGTCACATGGACCAATTAGAAGGTTCTACATTGCACCTTCAAGAAGCCCAAGGAGGATTGAAAATAAAAATTTCACCCTCATGAGGGTCGGCCCAACACATCATATGAATAAACTAATTCTAAACAAGCATTCCATATATATAAATTGTTGTACCACTAAAGTGAAGGTCATGGGGTTTGAACCCATGACCTACTGCTACCCAATAAGCAACCCAACAACTACACCATGGGTGCTATATATTATGCCAAACCATAAACATTGTATTTAAGTTTGATTCCATGGAACTGTGGGGTTCAGGAGGGGGTTATTGTTAATATTTAATACGCTATACTAGATATCATTAGTGCTCAATTAAAAATAATAGTAGTATCATATCCAGAATCACTGATAGAAACATAATCACAAGATAGACACAGTATTTATCCTGGGAAACCATCAAGGGGAAGAAAACCCAACAAAACCTCCTATGTATAAGATGTATAAGATATAACCCCGAAATAGTTGTTCTCCTTCTTACTGTTATCTCTCTCTCTCTCTCTTATGCTCTACACAAGTGCGTGTCTATGTGTTCAAATAAGAACCACAACTCTTATATTTATACACATTGAGCCAACTGACTTTTACCCTAACCAAGTCTGCCCCTCTTTACTGTTTGGGCCAACTTCACCTAGGAAGACTCAAAACAATATATTATATTATTCATTAGGGTACTAATGACCCGACATACAATAGAGGCTTTACCTTATGACTTTATGATGACCAATTACAATAGTAACACCTTGACGGAGGAATAATAACATCTCCCTTGGGTTACATCAGTAAAACACACTTAGAATATCCTTTGAAGTTACAATATTCAGCACTCCCCCTTAACGAGAAGGTTATTATACTAACAACATCATCATAGACTATAGGAGAACAGATAGACAATACCTTCAACAGTATCGAGGTAATACATCTATACGTCTTAGGAAGTTTTCACAATCAGTAACTGGAATAGATACTCTTCATATTCTGCATCACAAGATCACTTGATCCTCTTACATCAATGCTTCGACCTTTCGATCCTTCATAGTAGCACTTCCATCTTCTGATCCTTTAAAGTAAATTGATCCTTTGCTATAGCACTTCGATCTTCTTGACCCTTTGCATTACCACTTTGATCTTCTTTATCCTTTGCAGCAACAATTTGATCTTCTTGATCCTTTGCAGCATCACTTTGATATTCTACAGCAGCAATCTGATCTTCTCAATTATTTGTAGCAGCACTTTGATCCTTTCGATCCTTTTACAGTAGTACTTCAATCCTTTTGATCCTTTGCATCAATACTTTGATCTTCTTGATCCTTTGCAGCCACACTTCGATCTACTTGATCCTTTGTCATCGTGCTACATGTAGTACACATTATCTATTCGTCAGGTGATAAATCCCTGTCACTTTAGGACATAAGTCCAAGGATGATGCAATCCTCCATCAGCATGATCCATAATATCGATTAGTTGAATCGTCTACAACTAAATGTAGATCTCGATCACACCTAGTGAGGGACCTATCATCTGTGAGGACTCATCGTATATCATCCATACCATTGAGGTTCGGACCACTCCCAAGTGAGTTTTGTACTATGGTATATAAACTCATGTGTAGGTATACTCTTCCATGCAAGAGTATTTTCTATAGAGAATATCTCAACCGCATACAAAATGTCAGCCCTCATCATAGAAAATCCATAACACTGAGGTTAGGACCACTCCCAAGTAAGTGTTATACTATGGATTCCGTGAGAACTCATCATAGAGGATCCATACCACAAAGGTTAGGACCACTCCCAAGCAAGTGTTATTTTATGGTAACTACGTATGAATGTAGGCATACTCTCAATACAAGAGTATTCTATGAAAATCATATCTTGACCGCATACAAAATGATGTCCCTGTCATTCGTGAGGAATCATTGTAGAGAATTCATACCGCTAAGGTTAGGACCACTCCCAAGCGAGTTTTATTCTACGGTATCCACAATTGAATGTGGGTACTCTCCATGCGAGAGTAATGTCTGCGGGACTATCCTTAGCTAGTAAGGACCACTCTAATGCAGAAAGTGTTATACCTTCCATCCTCAAGAGAGGATACTATCATCTACAAGTGAATGTTAGACCGTGTTAACATCTTCAGGTGCATTGGCCTCTTTCATGCTGGAACATCATTGTCATCCATCATCGATGTCAATCTCATCGTCACTCTCCCTTTCCTGGGAGGACCCACATTATCAATCTTCTCTCCCTTTGTTAGAGGAGGGTTCATGTCTTCGAACTATTCTTCCTTTCCAAGGAGAGTCCATAACTTTGACTTGTTCATCCTTTTCGAAAAAGGTCCATATCTTCATCATCTGTAGTCCCATCACTGCTCCTCCTTATGAGGAAAGTATTTTCGAACTACACCAAGATTGTCATGGAAATAATCAAACTTTACTCGATAAATAGGCTTGGTCAATACATCAACAACTTGCTCATTGGTACTCACATACTGGAGCTTTATAGCTCCCTTTTGTACCATATCCCTTATATAAAAATATCAAATTTCTATATGCTTCGATTTTTCATGGAACACCGGATTATCTGTCATCTTTATACAACTCTAGTTGTCACAAAGAATTACTATGGTGTCCAACTCCATGTCAAATAATCTCAACATTAGCTTTCGAATCCATATCGCTTCACAACAAGCAGAGCAAGCTACAATGTACTCTGCTTTGGCTGTACTGAGAGAAACACTTGACCGTTTCTTACTAAACCATGAGATCATGGTGAATCCCATACAATAACATCCTCCTGAGGTGGTCGTCCTGTCTAAGGCATTTCCTTCCCAAACTGAATCCATATATCCATACAATCTGTAGCCAATATCTCTCCCATAGTAAATTCCCAAATCTATCGTACCTTTAAGGTACCTCATCACATGTTTTGCAACTATTAGGTGAACCCATCTAGGTTTAACTAGATACTTTCTTAATGTGTTCACAACAAACCATATATTTGGCCTTGTGCTCGTCAGATACATTAGTGACCCATTAATATGTTTGTACCAATTCACATCAACTAACTCTGATGTCTCATCAGATAACAACTTCAAGTTGGTGTCCATGGGTGTGGCCATGGATTTACAATCCAACATATCAAATCTTTTCAATATTTCTACTGCATACTTTCCCTAATTCAGAAAGATTCTTTTTGGGCTCTGCCACACTTTCATCCTTTGGAAATAATGAATCAATCGAATATCTGTCATCTCAAATTATTTATCTAGATTCTTCTTGCAATATTTGATTTGTTTCTCATTTCCAGTCAGAAATATAACATCCACATGAAGTAATAGTATGACTAGTTCATCATCCATAATATTCATATAAAGGTTAGGATCATCTTTACTCTTGGTAAAGCCCATGATTGTCAAGAAGCTATCTATTCTACTATACCAAGATCTAGGAGCTTGCTTCAATCGGTACAAAGTCTTTTTCAACTTGCATACATGAGTCACTCTGTCTTTGACTTCAAATCCTTATGCTTGTTCGATGTAAACCTCTTCCTCAATCACATCATTAAGGAAGGTTGTCTTTACATCCATCTGGTGTAAGTCCCACTTCATCATGCAATCAAGTGCTATGATAGTTATGATGGAAGTGTACCTTACTATTGGATCAAATGTCTCTTCATAATCGATCCCATCTCTCTTAGAGAATCCTCTAGCCACAAATATTTCTTTGTAATTTTCAATACTTCCATTAGCAACATGTTTTATCTTATAGATCCATTTCGAATATACCACACTTTTGTTTTTTGGTTTGGGTACTATATTTCAACCATCACTCTTCATTATCAATTGGTATTTTTCCATCATTTCTTCAACCCATTCTTTCTTCTGAGCAACTTCCTCGTAGTCGGTGGGTTCTTGATCTACAAGGTCACACATCAAAGCTACATAACTAGAATATGGCTTTGATCTTTTTTTGGTTCTTATGGAGCCTTCTAGATCTCCATATATCTCTACTTCTTGTATGATTTCTCGTACCCAAGCAGGTTTTCTCTTTCGAGAGATATATTAGGAGGTTCCTGATTTTCTAGCACGTCATGATCTTCAAATGCTACTATTTCATGAGATGGTTCAGCTTCTATCCTTCTGGGAGGAACATCCTCTTCATGTATTTCATCAAGATAACACCTTCTAGATTTATTAAGAGATGTCTCTTCATCAAATGTTACATCCCTACTAATATTGATATGATGGAATCCTAATATGTATATCTTGAAGTCTTTGGAGACTTCATAGTATCCTACAAATATTTCCTTCTTCCTAGAAAGATCCAACTTGGTTCTCTTCTCTTTCAGAAAGCGTACATATACTGGATAACCAAATATCTTGAGATGGCCCACTTCAGGTTTATTTCATGTATACATCTCTTTAGGAGTCTTAAATCCAATAGAAATCTGAGATAATATATTCTGCACATATACGGTTGTTCTTGTTGCTTCATCCCATAGGTGCATGGGGAGGTCCTGGTCATGAATCATAGTTTTCACTGCTTCCATAATAGTTCTATTCTTTCTTTCTACAACACCATTATGTTGGGGATTATAAGGAGTGGTTAGTTCCCTCTTGATTCCTGCCTCCTAACAGAATTCTTCAACTTCCATTGAAGTGTATTCTCCACCACTATTTGTTATCATTGTCTTGATACTCTTTTCTAAAATGTTCTCTATCAAGGGTTTGAATTCTTTGAATTTCCCGAACTCTTCACTCTTGTTCTTAAAGAACTATATCCAAGTATTTATTGAATAATCATCAATAAATGTGACATAATATTCATATCCACTTAAGGATATAGAGGGAATAGGACCACATACATCAAAATGAATTAGTTCTAATGTACCTTTAGTCTTTGTTTCACTTTTTGGAAAGGGATTCTTGATTTTCTTTCCACTTGCACATCCTTTTCAAGTACCCCCATGATCAATATTCAGATCTGGTAACCATGTTAACACCTTGCTCACATCGGGAAATGCTTTGTAGTTGATGTGAGCAAGCCTTCTATGCCACAGTTCATATGATATGGTACTATCATGCACAAGGGTTATCTCTGGATGTCCTTTGCATTTATACAGTCCTCCTCCTTCTTCTCCAATTACCACAACATCTTCAAGTATCTTTCCTTTGGACCACATCAGTACTTGTCCATCTATAAAAGAAACTCTATATCATTTCTTATCTAGAGCTGAGATGGAAAGTAAGTTACTTTTCAAACCTAGCACATTCATTACTTCCTTCATCTTCATGGAAATCCCAGAGTCAAGATTGTATCTTGTTTCATCAATACCTTTGATGGGATATTAATAGTCATATCCCAATGATACTTTCTGGGGAGAGTTCTTCTCTTCAAGTCTTGACAGAGTTTGCTTCTTCCTTGTCATGTGCTTCAAGGCACCACTATCAATAAGCCATGTGTCTTGTCCAGGTGTTATAGACCTAGAGAGTGAAAAGAATAATACACATTCATCTACATCTTCTTCTTTTGTTAGTCTCTTTCAAGGTCTTTCTTCTTCATACTCATCTTCAGCTAAATGATAATAATGTCTCTTGTTGTTGTTGTTTTTTTTCGATGATGGACACTCTATACCTAAGTGTCCTATCTTATGGAAGTTGTAGCATTGATACTTTGAGTAATCATTCTTCTTCTTTTGAAACTTCTTCTTGGAAGGTTTCTAATTACTCTTCTTGAAGTTTTATTGTTTCCTTTCTTTAGTATGGGTGGTTAGAGTTTGGTCATCTTCTCTAAGTAGATCTTCTCTATTGGATACTCTAGCTTCTTCTTGAATGCAATCTTCCCATACTATGCCAAACTTCATATTTTATTTTTTGCCACACAGAGTCCATATGAATGAGTCCCAAGGTCTAGTGAGACCATTGAGAGAAGTCATAAATAGTTCATCCTCATAAAGGGTGTCTCCAATACCACTTAGTTTTTCTCTGAATTGGGAAACCCTTGCGAAGTAATCTTGAATTGATTCTCCTTTTCTCGTCTTGGTGCCCTTCAATTGAGCTCTCAGGTTCATCTTTATATTGATGTTCCTTCCTTCATACATTACGGAAAGAACATCATACATCTAATTTGGTTTCTTCTTAGATGACACTTGAGGGGTCAAGTAATCCTTAATAGAGTAAACAATGATCCTCATTGCCTGGACTAGGTCTTATTCATGTTTATCCTTAGCTTCAACTACTGTTGGTTCTGCATCTCATCCTTGATGTACTTCTCAAGGCCATCCTCTCTAAAAGTGAGACCAATCCTGTACTTCCATGCTAGGAATTTTTATAGGCCTTCAAATTTATCCTCAAGCTTAGTGCTTGGGGCCATCCTATCCAGTAGGTCATTAAAATTTGAAAATATTCAAAATGAAAATTTGACCTTACTAGTAGATGTGCTTGAATCAGCCGATTTGGTTGATCCAACTGCTTTCTGGAGATCTCAAATATTCACCCTTCAAATTCTACTTGCGAGGTTGCAGCATTGCAAAGCTTCTAGTTTTGGTTCACTGCAATTTTTTAGTTCACCACCAAAGTAGGTTTTGGATTTCTCAGAGATTCAACCACCCAAAAATTTTGATCTTGGGCTTAATAAATGTGATCTTGGGAAGTGCAACTTTCTATGCAAGCAAATATTCAAAATTCCAAAATTTGTAGAAACCCTAATTTCTTCCAGAGAGGAAACAGAGGGAGTTTCACCTTGTGAAAGTTTTCCTAATCGGGCTATCTCTGATACCATATTAATATTTCATATGCTAGACTAGATATCATTAGTGTTCAATTCAAAATCACAATGCGAGCACATCCAGGATTACTGATAGAAACACAATCACAAGATAGACACATTATTTATCCTAAGAAACCCTCAAGGGAAAGAAATCCCAGCAAAAATTCCTCTATATAAGATGTATAAGATATAACCCCAAAAAATTTATTCTCCTCCTTTCTGTTCGGTCTATCTCTCTCTCATATGCGCTACACAAGTGAGTGTCTATGTGCCCAAATAATAACCACATCTCTTCTATTTATACACATTGAGCCAACTGAATTTTACCCTAACCAAGTCGGCCCCACTAAACTGTTTGGGCCGACTTCACCTAGGAAGACTCAAAACAGTATATTATATTATTCATTAGGCTACTAATGAACCAAATTACAATGGAGGCTTTACCTCATGACTCTATGACAACCAATTACAATATTAACACCACGGCGGAGGAATAATAACATCTCCCTTAGGTTACATCAGTAAAACACATTTAGAATATCCTTTGAAGTTACAATATTCAACAGTTAGTACCAAACCCATCTATTTATCTTGGCATGTGGATCGAGATGCAATATAGTGGGCATGCATACCGAGGTGCATACTAATAGTACATAGCATAACATTGGAATTCATGACAAGAGGGGAGTCACAATACCAGAGCAGAACCTGGTCACGTTTATACTAAAAATACACATAATTTTTAGAGGCATTAGAGGAAATTTTAACTCAAAATGGGCCTCCTAAAAAAAATTAATAAAATAATAGTTAAAATAATAAAATAATATTTATTAATTTAGGAGGAAGAAAAGAAAAAAACTACTTTTTTGTTTGTATTTTCGACACATCTCCCCATGTGTTTACTCAAATTTCAATCAAGAGAGATCGTTGGATGTGGAATTAAATTCCACATCCAACGAGTACCCACTCGGCATACTTTTGGACCCCGCTACCCCAAAAACAAGAAATACATGAAAAAACATGATGATGTGGAATTTAATTCGTTGGGGTAGAGGGGTCTGTCAAAAGTATGCCAAGTGGGTACTTGTTGGATGCAAAATTTAATTCCGCATCCAATGATCTCTCTCGATTGAAATTTGAGTAAAAAAACAGGGAGATATGTCGAAAATACAAACAAAAAAGTAGTTTTTTTAATGATACCTATCCCCAAATTTATATTAAAAAAGTGTTTAAGACCTATATGGTATTTCAAATTTAAAGCAATTTCATTGGCTAACATGATGACATGGAATTTGAATTAGAGTTAAAAGTCCCATTTTGAATTGAAATTTCCTCTAATGTTTTCAGGTGTGACCAGCATTTATGAGCCAAGTATAGTGGATTTTATACTTAAAAGTCTCAAAAAATTCTATAAAATCCAGTGGTGATTTCTATTTCTATTTCTAAGTTGCGGAACTGAAAGGTGCTTTCAAAAGTTGAATTGTAAGATTTTCTTTTGTATTATTTTAGCACTTTGAGATTAATGAGATAAATCTAACTATTTGGGAGTGGACCTAAAGACATAGCTAGGGTGTCTGGTGAACTGCGTTATCAAGTTTTGGTGTGATTTTATTATTATTGTTCTCTCTGGACCTCTTTTCCACATCTCACATTTCACATATGAATAATGGATTATGTAATTTGATTTTCATAAGCATGAGGGGTTTAGTTAAGTGAAGATAATAATGTAATGTATTTTAGCGCTTTGATATTAATGAGAGCAATCTCACTATTTGGGAGTGGACCCAAAGATGTATCTAAGGTGTCTTGTGAACTTCGTTATCAAGTTTTGGTGTGATTTTGTTGTTATTGTTCTCCCTTGATCTTTTCTTCACATCTCACATTTCACTTATGAATAATGGATTATGTAATTTTGTTTTCATAAGCATAAGAGTTTAGTTAAGTGAATATAATAATGTAACATTGGGAAGTGTGGTGTCAATTTAAAGACCCCATTAACTGAAAAATATTTGTTATTTATGATGGACTAATGGTTAATTGGTAACTTATGATTTTTCATATTAAGTGTTATCAAAGTAGGATTGATAGGTGCATGCATACAAGAGATAAAGTAAAGAGAGGTGAAGGAAAGATTGCAAGTTTCAATCTGGAAATCCAAAGGGAACTTTGAAAACATAAGATGGAATCCACACAAAATGATGAAGAGAGACCTCCCATTAGTCCAGAGTAAGTTATGGATACTCTTTGTGTGATGAAGTAAATAGTGGAATATTCTATCAAAGAGTTCAAACAGTATTGAGGAAGGTGAATCCTCAATACATGCTGGAGGATGAGGTGAAGGTGGAGGATATTGAAGGCCTTCATCACCATCACCATCACCATCACCATGATCTAATGATGGTGGAAGTGGTCATTCTTCCATGAATAAACATTCTAAAAATCCTTCTCATTATCATGATATTCCTTTATTAAACTTGGATGGTAAAGTTGACTTTCCTATTCATGATGGAGAATTGAATGCATAAAAATTGGACAATGTTTATGATTGAATGGTTACATATAAGACAATTAAAAGGGAAATGTTTAAGCTTATACACAATAATTTAAGAATAAATATTTAGCATTGGAAATTCCATTACACACTCATGACACTCTTCTTAAGCACATTGGAAGTTTGCATTCTTATTTTTGTCATACTATTTTGATGTTTAACCCTACCAATATTAACAAAGTGATAGTACAATCTACTCATCTAGAAGGTAGAAAAGGTGAACATAGTATGGATAATGTATATAAGAGGGCACATAAGTTTGAGAAAAAGTCGAAAGGAAAGAGAAGGGTAAGAATACATCTGTAGTGAAGAAAGAGGTGAAGAATCCTACATGTCTGCATTGCGGTAAGAAAGGGCATGTGGTGGCCAATTGTTGGAAATTTCACCCTAAGTTACTACCAAAGAAGTTATTGGAAAAGGGGAAGAAAAAGACTATTGTTATAGTGTGTTGGAGTCATTATCCAACCCACACACCTATTTGGTAAATTTTGGCCTAATTAACCACTATCCTAAGTTTATTAACTCGATCAGCACACCATGACATCAGCATCAGCACAACCACTCCCTCCTTCAATCAGGGAGACCAACTAAGCCTTCTCCTTCAATCAGAGAGGCTAACTAGGATTCCTCCTTCAATCAAGGAGTAATTCTGGGGTGATCTGAGTGTCATAAGTGCACCAATTAGTTAACTGAATGTTGTTTCACATAACAATTAGTTAAGCTGAGTTGTAAAGGAACCTCCCTCATGTCATTGTCTATTTTGGGATGATTTGGGTGAACTGGAGTGATTTAATGCGCCTCCAACAACTTCTGGTGACCAATATCAAGTCAATTCACTTCATCGGAGCTAACTAGAGTTAGTGATGCACTCCCACCTACTAATTGACATGCAGTTGAGTTACATTCAGTTAGACTTAGTCATTTACTACACTTTGATTCAGTTAGGACCCAGTTAGAGTCAAGCATGGCTAGATTAGTGGTTAACTGGTGTGTTCAGTGTTGCTAACAGAAATTTAAGCTACACCCATCCATGCAATTCGAATGACCTCTAGTGAATTCAAATTGTCTTGAATTCAAGAAAGTTTGCATGACATTGTATCATTGATTTTATTCTATTATTGATAATATACAACTGCAACCTCCTATTGCAGTACTGTTATGTCATTTCATGCCTAAATTGTCTTTAATATCTTGTAAGTCTATGCTTAGTCTCAATATTGTTGTGACTAAATTTAATATGGTATCAGAGCCATGGTGGGATGAAGCTCTTCTTCAAAAACATGATTTTTAACGGATCTAGCATGCAAATTTGAGCAAAAAGCTCAAAAATTCCAGCACTACACTAGAAGCCGAAGGTTTACCACATAATTCCTGAGAAAAGGAATTTTTGATCAAGCTTGCTTGATCAATTAAGCTGGGTGTGATGAAAAACTGAAATGTATAGGTTGTTCAACCTTACGGTGCCCTTTTTGTGTTGATTGCAAGTTTTTATAGGTCCTTCACTACATTCGCTACCTAAACTTCATGACTTCTTCACTGAATCCTCTTACTCATTTTTAATTACCACCAATGGAAGGAGGACATGGTCATGAATATTCAGCTCCATTCAAAAGGACTCTACATAGTCACAATGAACACATAAATAGAGCCAACAAGTGTTGTTGAGAAGGAAAAGTACTGGAATAAGCGGGATGAAGCTTATGGTTTCTTGTGTCTATCTATTTCCCGAGATCTTATTTTCCACATCACAAGATTGAAGACACCAAAGGAGATTTGGGATCATCTTGCTTCCTTGTTTGATAAGAAAGATGATCTATGGATCTATCAGCTAGAGAATGAGCTAATTTCCCTGAATCCAGGCAACTACGATACTATGAATGATTTATTCACAAAATTCAAGCACTTAGTGCTCCAGTTAAAGCAGTGCAAGGTTGAGAAGGACGATGGTCATCTCATCCTAGATATCCTCTCAAAACTTGGTTCATATTATTTAATCTTTGTTTCCACATTCCATACTAGGAAGCTAATAATCCCAAATTCAAAAATGTCATCTCTCAATGCCTTCATTGAGTCCCTCATAAACGAGCATGACAAGCTTATGCAAATGGGGATCATCAGATCCTCAAAAGATCAAGCACTGTTTTCTTTGGGGCCCAAATATTTGAAGGGTAAAGGAAAGCAGAAGAATCAAAAGGCTAAATTTGATGCTCCAAATCCTAAAGAAAAGAACCAATAGCAAGAAGAGTATTCCAACTCAAAGAAACACAAGAACAAAGGAAACCAAGGCAAAGAGAAAGTCAATTGTTCCTATTGCAGGAAGGGATTTCGCCCAGAACATGCCTACATGAAGAAAAATATTGATGAGATGACTCTTCTCTTCGAGAGAAACAATATCAATCTTCTGTAGAGTATTCGAAAGAGAGATAATCAAGATTGGGATACCCAGGAAGAAAGAGGACATGCTCTCATGGCAAGAACCTCGAATCCCAAAGCTCTCCTCATAGACTCTGGAGCTTTGAATCACATGATGGAAAGTAGAGAATCCTTCTCATCCCTAGACATTGAAAAACGCATTCCTATCCACATGGGAGATGATTCTTAGATCATTTCAAAAGGCAAAGGTACTCTAAAACTTGAACATGACAGCTTTTTCGATGTTCTGTATGTACCCTCCTTGGCCTCCAATATTTTGAGTGTATATAAAATTCCTCATACCGGAGTGCCCAAGAGAGTTACTTTCAGCCCAAATGATGTTTAAATCACTGATATTGCATCCGGGAAGCTTGTTGCAACATGCATAACAAACCATCATGCTAAGGCAAATGAGTTTTCCCAATTTATGGCAGATGCAAAGCCCACCGCTCTTCTGACTCATGGGAATGAAGTTAGTAGGCTATGGAATGAGAGATTTGGTAATTTGAAATTCAAATACTTTTAGCAAATTCATAAAAATTCCATTATTGAAGGCCTCCCAGCCATCAAAACTTCCAGTGAAATTTGCAAAGGTTGTATTGTCGGCAAACACCCTGAGTACAAGTTTGATCGGGGAAAGGCAAGTCGTGAAAAAATTAGTTTGGGGCTGATTCATTCTAATATCAGTGGACCCCCATCCAAAATATCCATGAGTGGTTCACAGTATGTACTTACCTTCATTGATGATTTCTCTAGATACACTTGTGTTTTCTTCCTTATGAAAAAATCTGAAGTTTTGGAAAGATTCACCAAGTTCAAAGCATCTGTTGAGAATTCCTCTGGGAGGAAGATAAAGTATCTCAAAATTGATAATGGAGGGGAGTATATCAATTATGAATTGCTGCAAATATGTGCTGACAGTGGGATCCAAATCTAGCACTCCATTCCCTACACACCATAGAAAAATGGTGTTGCGGAAAGAAAAAATCGGGCCCTCAAAGAGATGACTACCTGCATGCTGGAAGCCAAGGGTTTGGCTGAAAACATATGGGTTGAGGCCATGAATGTTGCTGCACACATTCAGAACAGATTCCATCACTCTTTCACGAAAGGAAAAACTCCTTTCGAATCCTATTTTGGACACAAGCCGGATGTGTCAAATTTCAAGGTTTTTGGGTCCACTGCATGGGCTTGAATTCCGCTTGACAAGAGGAAAGATTTACAACCAAAAAATATTAAATGTTTTTTCATTGGATATCCAGAAGAATATAAGGGATTCAAACTTCTGAATATCAGAACCAAACAGATATTTATTTAAAGAAGTGTCTTATTTGAAGAACCTCTCCAAGAGGTAGAACTAGTTGAAGAAAATTCTGCTGAAATTCCCTCCTGTTCTGCAAATCATTTGGGTGATGAAAGTGGGAGTGAAGGCTCTGATTTTGAATATATGATATTTGATATCAGTGAGAAAAAAATACCAGGTTTAGAATCACATTCTGAAGTGAAAAATCATCTCTCAACTTGGGCCAAAAAGACATTCTCTTCCGTCGGGCCAAACATTGGAAATCCTGCTGATCCAAGAAGAACCCGGTCTGATTTTCAAAATGCAGGTATTGATCTCTCTTGTCATGATTCATTGTTGTTTGAGACTTATTATTTAATTATTGTGTCAGATCCTAATTCCTACTACCATGCTCGAAAATATCCGAGATGGCAAGATACTATGGACAAAGAGTTTAATTCTCTTCGAAAAAATGCAACTTGGGAGCTAGTTTAGTTCAATGCAAGTGGGTGTATCACAAAAAGGTTGTTGTAGATGGAAAAACCTGCAAATACAAAGCAAAAATGGTTGCAAAAGGGTTCTCCAAGGTCCAAGGAGTGGAATATCATAATACCTTTGCACCGGTGGCAAAGATGGACTCCATAAGACTAGCTTTGGTCATCCCACATCCAACCACTGGGATGTGCATCGCATGGATGTCAAGAGTGATTTTCTTCATGGAGACATAAATGAGGAGATATACATGAAGCATCCCAAGGGCTATACATCAGATCATTCCTTGGTATGTAAGTTGCATAAATCATTATATGGGTTGAAACAAGCCCCAAGATCTTGGTATGCCAAAATGGATACCTTTCTGCTCTCACAAAACTTCCAGAGATGCAAATTTGACCATAATGTATATTTGCAGTAGTATGATGGTAATATTCTGATCATAGTATTCAGGGGTGGCAGGTGCGGGTGGTATCTTGTTGGATCCCGGAGGACAAGTGGAACAAAGATTTGCCTGGTGTCTTGGCTCTAGAACCAACAACGAAGCTGAATGGATGGCTCTTCTCCAGGGTCTCCATCTCATTCGAGACAAAAATATCCGGAAGGTCCTAATATTTGGAAACTCCAGGCACGTCATCTATAAGATGATCCATGGGTATCCCTCAGGAGATATTAAATGTCGTCGATTATATAAAAAAGCTAAGCTTCTTCTGCCTCAATCCTTCGAGGTTTTCCACATACTTCGTCATAATAATAAGGAAGCAGACTACATGGCTAACATAGGTGCCAGTCTTTCTCAAGGCTACTACAGCCAGGATGGCGATCCTCCCTCTCTAAAATTCATTCCATGACGAGAAGCTTTAGTACTCTTCCTCACTCTCTCATGCAAATCTTTAAAGTGGAGTCCTTATCTATTGGAGAACATTTTTGGTGTCTTATTGGTATTTTTCTTACTCCCCCCTTGGTTTTCCTCTCCCCCCTCCTTCCTAGCTTCTTTCCCCTCATCCCCCCTTTCCTTCTCCTTAACCCCTCCATCGACCGCCTTTCCTTTCACTCCTCCCTCCCTCCAGCTGGCCCTCACCTCATCCCTTTTCCTGGCGGCTCCTTGCTTTCAATGTCATGTCCTGCATGCCCTCCTATGCAGGCTGTGTGGATCGATCTTTCCCCCTTGGCTGCAGAGGAATTAAAGCCTCACGGGCCTCCAATTTATTGTCATTCCCTCTCGCACGATCGGTGGATCTTCTTACCTTTCACTATGTCGATCCCATGCTTAGACTCGCTCCATTGCAACACTCTGGATTTGGGTCACGGTTCTCCCGGCTCTGTGAATTTCTTGCTGAATGTGGTAGCCGGAGTGGGGGATGGGATACTGTTGGGAATCCCTTGGCATGTGCTCCCCCTAACTTGGGCCTTTGTTAAGGAGCGCCTTGCTCTGTCTGCCTTCTCCTTTTGCAATTGTAGTTATCCCTCAGCTTCCTGGGGCATCGGTAGCCACGTTGATACATCTCCTTTATGAGAAGACAAACTGGGCTGGGTTTTAGGATGCCTTTGCTCTGGCTGGCAGAAAGACGCTTTGGGAACGTTGTATTGCTTATATAGTCTTAGTGTTTCCGCTCTGCAACAAGAAATTGTCGGTCTCTGGAGTGTTTCTACAGGGTGCTGTGGCGAGAACCAGGACAGTTCAGATTATCCTCTGCATATTCAGTTCTCCCGAATAGCAATTACGGCTGACTCTCGAGGGATGGCTCACTTTGATGATAAAGCTGGGCTGATGGACATAAAGAAGAATCTGCGCAGGCTGCACGAGATGACAGCCATAGGGGTGATGGATAACAAAGAAATGGCCAAGGAAATTAAAGGCATGAGTGAAACTGTGAGTTGTATATCGCTTGATATCAGTAATCTTCGTGCCCGAATAGATGATCTTGAGAGAAACATGCACGAGCTGCTGGGAAGGGTAGAACAAATAGAGGAAGACCTTGAGAAGTTCATCTCCATGAACCAGGAAAGCAGGGTAAAGGGATTTAATGAAACAGCTGATCAACCCATGGAAGAAGAATCGGTTCTGCAACCCAGGGCTCTGTAAGGCGTTTAACTTATGTCTCTTGTTTAAACTCTCAATACTGTATGGGTTATGTTTTTTTGCATTTTTCTCTGTAGCCAGTTTGTGAGGGTATATACTACCTGCAATTTTTGTAATTATGGAAAGATCATATGCTCTGCCTTATGGGCATCTCTCCAGACATACCAGGTGTGCAGCAATTTTGATTTGCCAGCATTATATTTCTTCCTTCCGTTGTAATGAATGGCTGTGCACAGCCTGTTAATATATTCCTCCTTTCTGTTTCTGTTAAAAAAAAAATAAAAAAAATATTCTGATCATAGTATTATATGTTGATTATATTTTGATAACAGGAAGCACACTTGCTTGGATTGTTTTCATAAAAACAGCTCTTCATTATGCTTTTGAAATGAGAGATTTGGGCCTACTGAAATAGTTCCTTGGGCTTGAAATATATCAAGACTATGATGGGATAATGGTAACTCGGTCAAATTATATTGCAGACCTGCTAATTAAGTTTAAAATGTCTGATTGCAAGGCTATCCCATCTTATCTCCTCTCACGAATTAGTCTTGACGAGGGAAAATCCACTCCACCCATGCATTCCACTATTTACCGTCAGTTGATCGGAAGCTTGCTATACTTGAAACATTCAAGGCCTGATATATGTTTTTCCATGAATTTTGTATCAAGATATATGTAGCAGACTCATGAGTTCCATTGGAAGGCAGCCAAGAGGATCCTTCAGTACATTCAGGGCACTAGATCCTTTGACATTCACTATGTTGTATATTTTGAGCTAGAGTTGGAAGGTAGGGGATTCCATAGATCAGAATTCCACTTTCGGGTATGTCTTTATGTTTGGTGGTGGCCCCATTTTATATTCTAGAAAAAAATAATCCTGCCATTGCATTGTCTTCAACAGAGCCCGAGTATAGGGGAGTAGTGAATGCTTGCATCCAAGCTGTTTGGTTGCAAGGCATTCTTTCAGAGTTTGAGATTGTTAGTGATTTTTCTGTAGTCATATTTTGTGACAACCAAAGTTCTATAAATATCTCCACATATCCATTTTAGCGGCAGAGGACCAAACATGTTGAGATTCACATGCACTACATTAGGGAGTTGGTGCATGACAGGACCATTTTTCTGCAATACTGCCCTACAGATGAGCAGATTGCAGATATCTTCACCAAGAACTTTACTGAGAAAAAGTTCACTTACCTCCATTCACTGTTGGGGGTGAGTTCATCAGGGTGATCAGTTACTTATTCAGTTTTCATCTTGAGGGGAGGGTTTTCCCACTGGGTTTTCCCTCTTTCGTCACTTAACATTTTATTTGAGCATTTTAGAGTTACTTTTCTGTACATGGTGACCTATGGACTTTGATGTCGGGACCCTAGCATTTTATGCATTTTATTTTACTCCTCCACATGAGTATAGCTTAAGGCGGGGTGTTGGAGTCATTATCCAACCCACACACCTATTTGGTCAATTTTTTCCTACTTAACCACTATCCTAAGTTTTTTGAAGTGAACTGGGCTGATTAGGGTGAACTGGAGTGAGTCAATGCACCTCCAACAACTTCGGGTGACTAGTATCAGTGCAGTTCACTTCATTGGAGCTGGTTGGAGTTATTGATGCGCTCCCACCTACTGATTGACATGCAGTTGAGTTACATTCAGTTAGACTCAGTCATTTATTGCACTCAGATTCATTTAGGACTCAGTCAGAGTCAATCATGGCTAGATTAATGGTTAACTTGTGTGTTTAGTGTGGCTAACGGACAATTAATCTACACCCATCCATGCAATTTGAATGATCTCTAGTGAATTTGAAGTGTCTTGCATTCATGCAAGTTTGCATGACATTATATCATTAATTTTATTCTATTATTGATAATATACAACTGCAACCTCCTATTGTAGTACTTTTATGTCATTTCATGCCTAAATTGTCTTGAATCTCTTGTAAGCTTGTGCTTAGTCTCAAAAATTTTGTGACTGGATTTAATATAGTGCAACAATACCTTGAGTTTGATTTAAAAGTTGATACAAACATTAGTGCAATGGGAAGTAAAGGTATAACTTCTAGCTCAATTTCTTCTATTCAATCTCCTAAGTTTGAAAATGATGATAAAAAAATGAATGAGATTTTCCATATAAGGGTCATAATGAGGCATACAAAGGTAGGTACTTCATTTCATAGTTGGTGTCAATTTAATTTGATTTCTAAATATATTGTTAAGAAGTTGGGGACTAAACACTAAACCTCATAATAATACTTAATGTTGGTGAAGCCGGTGAAGAAATCTGTAACAATGATCATCTACATGAAAAATAAGCATTTCGTTAGATATTGTATGAAAGTTTAATCATTGAATTAAAACTTGTAGAAAATGAGATACTACATTTTGTTTTAATGAAAATGAAAATATGGAGGGTGAAAAATGGTGTCACCAATTTTAAATAGCTCGATTACTGGTGTTGGAAATTGGTGCAACTTATCTAGGTGATAACTATGACAAAAACAAAAGAACTTTGCAATTATGAAACAATATCCAAAATTAAATCATAAAAGAGTATCAGATCAAATATGTTGTAGCATTCTTGTATCAGATCAAATATGTTGTAGATCAATTAGATCAAATATGTTGTAGCATTCTTTATTGGCATTCCCGTAAATTCCTTCATACAATGGACATTACAACATAAGATATACATAGAGGATAAATCTCTACAAGGATTCGTATCCTCAATCTCTGGCAAAAATATCTACATGAAAAAATATTCATGTCACTCAACAAGTTAGAGAGAAATCTTCCTAATTCAAAAATCCCAGCCCCAAGCCTTTGGCTCGAATTACATTATATAGACCTTTGAGCCTAACTGAATTAGTTGAGATTACAATGACTTGTAACCAACTTTTTCTATGTAATTTCCCCTACGAAAATTACTTTTACATTCAATTTCACATACTTCTATTCTCTTCTAAGTTGTTATTTTGGTCACTCTTTTCTTTTTTATTTTGTCTAGGGGCACATTTCCTCTCATATAGACTTGTGTTCATGTAACTTTCTATATAGAATTATTTGTTGAGTGTATATGTGATGCTCCTGATGGATTTGCTTGTTCAGCTGGTGGCCTACCATATATGGGAGAGTGGAAATTCATGAGATGTGTAGCTATTGTTGGGTATTGTTTCTCCTTTGTCATGGTACTTGGACTGCTTGAAGTTTGTCCTAATTGATGTTTCTTTTGAGGCTCAGCTAGCTTGGAGCACCTTATCACTAATTTCCACTCTTTCCCAATTGACATCCTATGGGATTTGAAGGCATCTAGTAATAACTCTATATCAATATGAGTTGCATAGGAGACTGGATCCAAATCTTTGAACAACATTTTAAAATTCATCCACATATGAAATTGTGGCTTAATCCTATCAATTACCTGCTCTCCTGATATTTTACCCTTGAGTACTTCAATTGTGGGCACTTCATTTCTCTTTTGAAGTAATCTTTCTTTAAAATCCTCTTTAGCGAGTATCTTCCCATTTCCATAACATGGACAGGGTAAACCAAATTTAATTGCCTTATCAAACATATCTTAAAATTGCTTCTATCACTACTCACCATATTTTGGCTAATTTGTGCTCTTTTCAAAAGAGTAAATGCTTAAACACCATCTACTTGTCTATTTTTATGATAGGTCTTCTGCTTGCAATATGGAGTTTCTTCAACTGGGTTTTATTTTTGTTGTCAAGAAATTTATCACTTGTTCTGTAGTTCCGGGAATCTAACCTAATTGTATTTCCACATTATCGGTTTCCTCCCTGATATATTTGTACATCTCAAGCTCTTCCTAGACCATCTAAAATTTATCCCACTCGTTTAACATTATCTGTATGACTTAATCCCATAGAAAATTGTTTGTCCTCCTAATAAGGGATTTTCCTATTGTATCCCTAATAAGAAATTAGATCTTCCTTTTGATTTTCATCCCTTCCAAACTACTTAATTTTATTATCTTTGTCAATAGGATGGATAATTTGATCTTCTTCCATTGCATATACATATACTACTTCCATTTACTCCCATGGTTCCATAGACTCTCTTGCTTCTAGTTCTATTTCTTTATCCCTATATTGAGTGATAGTTGGAGTAGGTTTCCCATATGAGATAAAAGTTTGTTTTAATTCAAGTGCAACAATCTCTTCTTTGAGCTATATGATTTCATTTTCCCTTTCTACATCTAGCCTTTGGAACTGAAGCATTTTTCTACATCTAGCCTTTGGAACTGAAGTATTTTTGCATAATTATTTTCACTCTCTGCATATGCTTCGCTTTTTTAGGTGAGGTATCCCATTTTCCTTTTCTTTCAGGATTGGAGTTGCATGTGCTCCATCACTTGACCTAGTTCTTAAGGCTATAATATTTTCCTCCAAGCTTTTGATTGTGACTTGCTTGGATTTAACAGTGATTTTATCTTCCTTCCATTGGTATTCAAGTTTCCTTAATACTATTCTCGACCTCTTTATTCATTAGCTCTGAAATATTGCATACTAGTAGGGGTTGGGACTTGTCATCTACTGTAAGTAACCTCAAGTACTAGAAGCTCCAATCTCTTGTCTATCTTCCTTGGTTATTTGTACGTATGTTTGTTTCTCTTAGGTCTTTGTATATTGTTTGTAGACCAGTCAATACTTGAACCAAACCAGTTTAGGGGGATTTTAAGGGTGTTATTTGGAGAATTATAGGT
The DNA here is from genome assembly GCA_001517045.1 of Pseudotsuga menziesii. Classification (NCBI taxonomy): domain Eukaryota; kingdom Viridiplantae; phylum Streptophyta; class Pinopsida; order Pinales; family Pinaceae; genus Pseudotsuga; species Pseudotsuga menziesii. The sequence continues at coordinate 26,034 of LPNX010384262.1, read as the reverse complement.
TCTGTAAAGCTCAAAGTTGGATAATGGGTAAAATTTATAGCTAGTTTCACTCCAATGTGCGATGAAGGTGGTATCAAACCCATTATTTCCTTCGAGAGATTTACATAATGGCTATTTAGTATGAATGGTATGCCTATAACGACAACTAAATCGTCGGCGAAAAAATTCCTCTCAAATATGAGACTGCAGTCAAAATATTTACTCTATCAGACAAAGAACAATGGAATAGGTGCTATATTTTCCACAATGGCACCCACGAACTCGAGGAAACCTCATCAGCGATGACGCCATTGTTTCATGAGCAACTTCCATGCCCACAATGAACGAACGATGGCATTACGTACCATTTTCGAGGTTAGATGAAATAATGCATGAACAGTCGTTAACAGATTTGCATCATTTCTGCCATATGATGCATATGTATGGATGGAGGTGGGGAAGTTCTAATGGCATCTAAATGTTGTATCATTTGCAATACATTTGAATTTGAAGTACAGAAATTTACTATTACAAAATGCATTTTTAAAACTGGTTGATAGGTGAACCTCTATAGAGCCAGCCAACCACTTAGTTTTGTGGAAATTTTGTGAAGGTGGCTTGCTGTTAAATAAAGTCTAAACATTAAACTAATTACCAGATTGTTATAGTTAATCATTTATGGTATAACATAAAAATTAAAACATTTAATAAACAAAAAACAAAAGCTGATATCCCCTTAAATGAAGCTTAATTAAATCTTAATCAAGATGAATTTAAGCAAATGAAGCTTAATTAAATCTTAATCAAGATGTTTTTAAGCATAACAAGATATGGCAAAGAAGTTCAAAATCTTAGATAATATATAAACCCCTATCAACATAAAAATGATGAAAAATAGCTACATTTCAATTTCACCATAATCAACAATACTTAAATTTCCTTATTTTAAAAATGATAAAAAAATAACCACATTTAAACTTCAACATAACCAACAATACTCAAATTTCCTTATTTTTTCCACAACTTACGTTGGAATGAGAAATTAATTGTGCACTAATAAGGTATGAGGCTAATTCCCTATTTGAACTGGAATAAGGCTAGTGAAATAACCCTTATAGCTTCAGTTTTTGTTAGCCTAACAATAATTCCATTAAAAAACTTAGCAATTTAGTCCCAAGCCAAATATGAAAGTATAGTAAAACAATAAAACAATAATAATTTTAATAAAGCTATCAAATTAATTAATTAATTTGAAATCTACAATTTCATTTAATTTACCATAAATTTTAATAAAAATTCTTAATCGATTTTACAATTATTTCAACTATCTATAAATAAATTCTATATTCAACCTCCAATATAAGACTTCCCAAAGTCCTTTAAAAAATGATCCTAATTACATTACATGAACATTAGCATCTGCATCTACATCCACATCCACATCTAATATAATCAAGGCTCCATATTCAACCACCAACATAGTATTGGGCCAACTCATGGCTTATCAACATAACACAATTACAACAAATTGAATAAAGAATCAATTTACATCCACAGATGGAATATAACCAAGCAAAAATGGAAACACTTGAGTCCATTATTGCCATATTGTCTTCTCAATTGGTTGGAGTGAAAAGAAGCTTTTGCATTGAATATCTTATCCTACGTGGAATATAATAACTAAGGTCCACCAGAGGCCGTGCCTACTAAACGATTGAGAATGAGAACTGAGAGACCCATCAAAGCTTGAGAAACATGGCTGTGGAATCCATTTGTTTTCAATTCTACCCATTTCAACTTTACACCAAACAATCATAATTATAAGCTTCTTACACATTGCAATGCTTGCTCTGATTATCAATAAAGAGTCACCACAATAATCTTCTGTTGTTGGAAGACGTCCTTCTTCAAATATTTATAGGAAAAATTCATTCTAACTTAGCTACATGGCAATCACGAAAATAGCGTAGTAACTTTGATAGAATAACAAACTAACGGTATACTGATCACAAAAATGTCATGCTCGGCCGCAATGAACACGTAACGTGACAATCATGCTTTTGTGCCACATTAAGTTCAAAAAAATATACAAGTACACTTTAGCATTTTAAAACCACACTTATACTTAATTCTTTACAAAATTAAGTACTAATTTGTATTTGCTTTGGAGAATAGTTGGATAGCTTGCTGTACTTAAAAAAATAAAAATGATTTTGATGATGTAATTTTATTATATAATTTTTAATAATAAATAAATTAAGAATATGTATTTTGTTAAGATAAATGTTTAAAGTAACGGTTTTAAAAGAAGGTAGTCTTTACCTCAATTTGATAGGTGGTTTCATTGTTTTAAAAAAAAATTAAAATATTTTATCAAAGTAAGAAGTTCAAAATATATTTTATCAAAATAACAAGTTTAAAATAAGGTTTGAAAATACTTTATCAAATAATAAGTTCAAAACAAGGTAATTTTATAATGTAATTGATTTTTTTAAAGATTTCAAATATAATAAGAAATACAGTAAATGTTTTACAATGGGTTAAGATTTAAAGATTTTTTTTTTTTTTTAAAGTAATTTAATCTCTCTCGAGATCTAAACAGATTAAATCCTTATGGGTGCTTGGTAGATGCGGAGTTAAGAAAGATCTATACCAATTTACTCACAAAGACATATTATTCACCAAATCCTTGCCACATCCCATTGAGAAGAGAAATCCAAAGGTTATACTGTTATTTGTTTAATATCTTTATTTTTATTTTGGATTCTTCTTTATTGAATTTGTAAACATCAATTGGAAAATCTTCTTTAATCTCTTCTTCTTCATTCTCATATAAAGGATCAATTATGGATGCCAACATTTAGATTTGAAGAAATGCTCATTTTTCTATTTAGGTAGGCTTCTTGGTTGTGTACAAGTTTCCTAAAGGAGTAGCCTAAAGGCCTAGTTTTATTAAAAAAAAGTATTATATTGGATGTTCCAATGAAACAAACTGTTGGCCCTAAGGAAACTTGGGAAGAATTCCAACTAAGATAGGCAAAATTCAGTTGGAATTTTGCCCAAGTAGGTAAAGAGTTTTTTCGTGGGAAGAAGAAGCTGCGACAGAAGTAGATGAAGAAGGATAAGGAGATGCGGCAATATTAGCTGCGATGGAATAAACCATGTCAGAAGGCGTGCAAATGCACAACACCTAGAAAACGACAGTTCAAAGAAGATCATGGGTACGAGGTCGACGAAAGTCACACAAGTGTTAAGAAATGAAAACATCTTTGTAATTCAGGTTGTTAGTGCCTACTGACAAGTGTCATTAAAATAGGAATGACAACATGTTGGCTAACTAAATGAAGTTGGTCGATAGCGATATGTAAGAGTCTATAAGAATGAGGAACCCAAGTTGTAAGCGGGTTACCTAGGTTGCTTATCTATATGCTATTGTTTTAGCTAGTTAATACAGTAGAGAGTCGGTTAGTAGTTTTGAATCGAGTAGAAGAAGTCTGTAGCTGAGTGCACAGAAGTGTAAAGAAGATCAAGTTGATCCAGGATGTGTGTGGATCAACAGTAGAATCGAAGAGTCAAGAGTCATAGAATTATAGAAGAGGTTTAGTCGATCCAAGCTGTGTGCAGACCGACAGTAGAGTCCAGTAGACAAGAACCAGGGACATAAGACGAGAGAGCATGAGAGGAGAAGGAAGTATGTATAGATAGGAGAAGAAGATCTAGAACTGAGTTTGCATCCTAGTGTGTAAACAATAATGTGCCATATATTTCTCATGTCAGAGAAGAGAACCTTTGTGGTTTTTCCTGGATGGGTTTCCACTTTAGATACTGTGTCGAATGTATATATGATGAATGTGTTTGTGTTGCATGAATGTTTTTTGTGAATAAGTGTTTATATATTTGCGTAGGAATGATTATATATGCATATGTAGCATCGTTGTAGTTGGAATCAACTATACTTCGTTACATTTACGGCTATAATATTTTTTGAGGGACAAATAGAGTCGCATATGAATTGTGTGTAATAGGTATAAGCAACCCACCCCCTGGCTTCGGTCGAGCGACTTGGTAAGATACCAAGGGAAGAAAAATCCCCCACCCAACTGTAGAAACCTTGTTCCGGTAGTTACCCATAAAGATATATCTCGAGTGAGATGGCATGTGCATTGCAGATGCTGTCGGTTGAGCCTTGCTCTGTTGAAACGATATCTTGGGCTTTGTTGCGCTCAAAGGATGGACTAAAACTTGGGTCGAAGGGAAGAGAAAGCCAACACAAAGTCACAACAAATATTATAATATTATAAAATCTATTATTAAAGGGTGTTTTCATTTAGATTGTATATTTAAAGTTATCTACTTTTATCAAGTAAAACCATCCACACAATAGTCCCAGTATATACCCTAGCCAAATCCAATATGGAAAGGACCCAACTTGAAGGTAAGACCTATCTCCAAAATGAAAATAAAATTAAATGAGCACTCAATAAGTATTTTCCATAGATATAACGAAAAATATTACTTATATTATCTTTTGATTCCTTTTTTTGCCTCAATATACCATTCCCAAATTATTATCTCAACTATGGATTAATTTACAACACAATAAGAATTGAATACCTTCCTTTTTTAATGCTTTGATATTTAACCTAGTCTAGTAGTTGCAGGTAGGTGTTAGGGATTTTTTATATCTCAAACTCCAATTAGTGTTAGGGTTTTATAAAATGTAGAACCATCTTGAATATATATATATATATATGTGACTTGATCCAAATATGTGAATAAGGTGAGTTGAAGTGGCATCCATCCAATACCATGGTGGTCAATATGATAGATCAACTTGTAAGAGACATTATTTTTTTTCTTATGAAGTTGAATTTGGACAATTTTTTCACTATTGGAAAGTTCTTACGTGTATAATAGTTTGATAAGTATAATAGCTACTATTGCAAAGTTTTGACCCAAAAAATCATCGTTTAAGGCCTCAAATGGGATCTAGAAGGTTTTGGACCATAAACAATTAAAGTAGGCCATACCCATAAAATGCACCCTCCAAGTCAATACCTCCAATGTTTCCATCTAGAAAGTGTCAAATAAATGAGAAATGATTTAATCATTAATTTCATAGCATACCTCCCCATTTAGGGATTCTTTTGGTGCCCAAAATATTTTACTAAATGAGGTGACGGAATGTTTTCTCTACCTTCTCCTTTGAGTACTATTTAAGCATTTCTTGGAAATTTTATTTCATCCTAACTTGTACTAGTGTTAGCAGTGCCCCCATCTTATTTTTCTAGAGTTCTTCTACGAATCCTTATATTTATTAACTATGATTGATAATTTGGACATAAATCCTCTATGCTCGATAAGAATTTCTTATTAGTTTCCTAGTCCAACATATAAGGTCTAAAGAGCTTCATATTTTCCACATTCACTACTTAGCAAATATGCATATATGAGGGTATCTAGTGAGTCTGTATCTATTATCACCTAATTTTCCAATGCTTGAAAAGAACCCTATGCAAAGCCTTGATATTCTTACCAACATCATAAGGGCTGAAAACAAGAAGTTGGGAAACACATTTAAGGTGTGTTGTTTTAAACTCTAGATTCGTTTTTTTATTAAATTAGAGTTGTTTATTCCAAAAAAACACTCTTAGTTGAGATTTTAAAACTCTCTTCCAAGAGTTTGTAGAAAACTCTCAGCAGAGAAATTTTCTTAAACTAGAGTTTCTAGTAAAAAAATTTTTTTAAAAACTTCTTCATTTTTTTGGAAACTACAACTTTGGAGAGGCCAAACCCCTACAAATTTTGAATATTATTTATTAGACCTGGTTCCTACGGATTTTTTTTTCCCTCAAAACTCTCTCACTTGGTGGGAGTGGCCTCTGGTCTAAAATACCATGACCCAAGGGCATCTATTTTATTAAAATCACTCAAGGATCACACCCATCTTAGAGAACACTAACTGTTAACTTGGATGGATTTTGGAGTGTGTCCTCCCAACTAATTCACCCCTAAGGGGAATTGAACCTAGGTTTCCTTGCTAACAATATCCACACCTTAAACGAATCAAGTAGAGATGATTGACCTTGTACCAGTGAATTCATCTCCAAATCTAGTTTCTAGTTATATAATATTTTCTCATTTCATCAATAATTTATGTTTATTAATTATTTTATTTTAAAGTCTATCACTTCAAAATTATACTATTCTAAAAACTACTTGCAATGACAATTCAATATATTCAAGATGACAACATCAAAAAAATAGGAATTTAACAATAGTGCACTTCATGTCCTGGGAAGGGTAATTTTAGTTTTCTTAGTGATGATGACATCAAAATGAAAATTGATGGATCACAAAATGTGTTGAAACATCACCATTTTTTTTCTTACTCTATTTCATTAAATAATAAAAATAGCTGCTAAATCTAACAATTCCCAACAATAGTTCATTCACTAGTACAATCTTTGTATATTGTGACAATATATTTTTTCCCCTAAAATGAATAGCCATCTCTAACAAACATAACAAATCAATAGATCACTCATTATCCTAAGGTAAAATTTTCAATTATGTGCAGTTAGTAAACATCAATTTTATCCTAGCATGTTTCCATAAATGTTTTTACAAAAAATATGAGTATGGGGGTAACAAAATTATCTGCAAGTCCCCTTTTTACCTCAAATAAAAATTCTCAAAGAAAATATGAGTTTTGAGGGGTTGAAGTTGAAAAAACATAAACTTTTACAAATTTATTTGAAAAAAAAAAATGTTTCCCAACTTCATGTTCCTTGTTTAGATCCACCTAAACTCTACCTACCACATTGAAAATTTTATCAATTCTATGCTTATCATGCCTAGAATTATAGTTTCATGTAATGGATTCAATGTTGTGTGTGCTTGAAAATGGATCTACTTGATCTTATCATTGAATTTTTTAACTTGTAATTATTCTAAAATGATATCCTCCCTCACTCTTCCTTTCCATCCATATCCAACATATCAGAATGAAGATTGGAAATAGCCAAAGCAAGTTTAAACAAGTGACTTACTAGTAGAAACATGGACTTCTATGTTATAAGAGTGTTGAATATAAACCAAAATTTTGTCTTATGTCCTTGGATTCTTTTGAATGCAACCCTTCAAAACATGAACCAATTCCTTGTTCAATAATTATGTATTCCCATCTATCAATGGATGAAAAGTTGTGATCTCTTCAACTTTGTGTCCATATTGATTCAAAGTCTAGTCCAAAAGGAATTAATGTAAGTATAGTATCTTTTATTGAGACGATTCTTCTTGGTATCCCATAGTTTACCTAGACATTTTCAAAGAACATATGTGTCCCATATTGCGCCTTGATGGTATTTTTGCAAAGAGTGAGAGTGGATATATTTATAAACTTGTTAAATATCACAAACATATGGTCATGTCCCTTTTTTTTTGGAAAAAGACTCATGAAATCCATGGAGATTATCTCCTTTGAATTAGTAGGTATTAGTAAGGGATGGTATAAACCATTCTTTTTATTATTGGACTTCCTATTACAACAAAATATACATCCTATAATAAACCAAGCTACATATTCTTGTATGATCTAGGCCAATACACATAACTATGTAAGTTGGAAACTTTCTTCTCAACCTCGAAATGCCATGCAATATTGAACTTATTGGCCTCTCTAATAAGTTTCAATATTTCACCTTTAGGAACATAAAGTGTGTCTATCTTGCAACAACCTATCATAATGAAGATAGTCATTTTTATCGCAATCTTGATATACACAACTTTGTATGTATACCAACTAGAACAACTCTTTAATGTATTCGTCATCTATGTATTTATTTTTTTATGCAACATGCATGAAGTGATCCATGTGAATAAGAGTTCCCAAGGTTTTAACATTATATGCAGATGGCCTTGAGAAAATTTCTTCCAACTTATTATTGTTTCCCATCTTATACTTGATGATAGGACACAATTGTTGTAAAAACTCCATCCATTCGTAGTGTCCTATTTGTTGAAGCTTACTTTAGGCCTACAAGTACTGCAATGGGTAGTGATTAGTGTTGATGATTCTCTCTTTTTGTATGCTCTATATGGATATTTGTGGCCACCAACCTATTCCACTGACTCAAAATAGTTTTTCCAATTTGGCAGTTTTTTTATGGATTTTCATGTCCAAAACTTCCACATTCATTTTGAGTCCCTAAATGATATTCTTTGTGACATAATAGTCCAATAATTGCTTGAAGAATAATTGAACAATGAAAATGTGTACTTATTGTATTGACCTTTCCAATGCGATACCAAGCACACTAAACAAATATTGTATGAAAAAGTTATTCCCTTAAGAAGTTGGTACCTCAACTAACCACCTTGAGGCTCACATACATTTTTATGGTTCATGTCTTATGGTTTGGTTTTTTATGTTTAGGGTTTTTTTCCTTATTTTTATGATAAAATGACCTTTCATACTCCTTTTGTAATCAACTTGTGATGAATGAGCCTAGACACCACATCTCTTCTCAGAGATATAGCTACCACCATTCTAGTTTCTTTTATTTTATAGTTTGTTATGTTTCATTCATGTAATAGAATCTAGGTTTACTGTATCACTATGTCCCTTGCAATATATCTTTGTATGTGATTATATATATTCTCTTTCATTTTTTTCTCACATAAATACGAATGATCCTATTAGATATCACTTCCACTTTTTAACAATTTGAACCGGAGCAAAGAGTTCCTTATCATATCTACAGTAGTTTGAGGAGTCCTCAATGAAAAATTTTAGAATGATATAATATTTCCTCATGTGATTTAAATTCAATACTCTCTCATAGAATACCCACTTGCATATGTCTCCTTTGTAATGATTTTTCAAATTATCCATAGAAGGAAGTAGTGCTTAGTTTTTTTTTAAGTTCATGAAAATATTTATGTTGATTCTTTCCCTACTAATAACTCTTGTTGGTGGTGATTATGGCTTGGTGTGGTGATACAATAGATCAAAAGATTCACATAAAATTCCATAGGTACTGTGTTTCCCCAAAAGAGGTCATAACTTCAATGGTCAAAGTTGGCTACTTGATGATTGCATCTATGCTCATATGATTATCTTCACTATTTATCGACTAATTTCATACCCAAATGCACTAATGATTTCCTGGTCTTTTCGAACAATTGATTTTTTTTAATGGTCTCTAACACTTTCATGATATGTGAAATATTATCTTCCCAAGTACATACATAAACCAATATATCATCTTTAAGTGTTAGAATATTAACAAATGTGCATAAACATCCAACAATATATTTTTCTAACATGAAAATCAATAGAAATAATGTACTAGTATATCCTTCTATCCATACAAGCACCATATAATCAAAATAGTAAGTAAGAGAAAAGATAAAAAAATAGTACACGAGATATATGTAGTCAAACCCAAAATGGGGAAATGTCCATGGGAAAGTATGGCCTTCTTTATTCTTCAGAAATATCTAATGTTACACTTGAGTTCCTCTCCACATATGCTTATCACACCTTTACAATTGTTAAAATTACAACGTCATGAGTCATTCTCTACGCCATTGTCATGCACTAGGATTGGGCCTCATGTGTTAAGGTAAAAGGGATCCTAAGTTGGAATCAGGAAACTTGGAGTAAAATTCTTGGGTTGGACCAAAGAATAACTAAGCCTTATGTGTAAATGTTAATCATCGTGTATTTAGGTGAATAATTTGATATGTCAAAGTAATGATGTTGTATAGTCTTGTCAGGAAAGGATAAGAAGCTGTGTACTAAGTTGGATCCTCATGTGTAGATGCAATGCTTTACTAGTTGAAGCATGTTGATGTGTGACATTATACTAACCATGATATAGCCATTAAGTCTCCTCTAGAGTGAATTTCTTCAGCATAATGGTCACTTGGCACAAATAGTACAATGATATGACCACATCAATGGAGAAATATCCTTAGTATAATTGTATATAATTAATGAGATAGATAAAAATGGAAACATATGGATCATGGAGATAAGATAGAGAGATAAGAGATGACGTGCTTAGAGGAATAGAGAATTCGAATTGCTCATGGTAATCAACTTCAATTAAATAGAGAATTTGAATTGCACATGTTATTGACTTCAGTTAATGTGGAGAGAACTAAGTTTGGTAACTTTAGTGATGTTAACAATGAAAGCTTTAGTTAAATAAATAAAACTCTGTGTATTCACTTTAGTGATGTAATCAAGTAAGACTTTATATAAAGAAATTAATAAAGTGTTAATAAAAAGGATCTAGTTAACTAAAGTGATTTGCATAGAAATACTTTAGTTAAACTAAATATGACACTTATGTTTCAACAATTAAGTTAGTTATATAACTAAAATCCTCCATTTAATGTTTGAGATCAATATAAATACAATCAATAGAGAGAAGCACATTGGTTTACTCATGAACTCATTCTAGTGATCCACTTTACTAGCATCTAAGGAAAAAGTGAATGATTCAGTGTGCAGGATTTGCCTACCAATACAAAATGTTCAAATTGGTGTGCATGGTTTTCTCATTAGTGTTAAAAGGGAGAATGGTTGAGAGGATAGAGTTCACTAGTGAAAATAGTGGGAATTGACTTGTGTGATGGACATATTGCTAAGAACCTCCTTCCATCTCTATTCTCTCTTGCTTAGTGATAACACTTTGGGCATTGATTCTCTATTCTCTTACACCTAGGGTGTCTAAAGAAATTGTTGTTGTAAAAAAATATCACTGCTATCTATTAGTATAATATTTAGGATATGTGTTGGGTTTTTTCTCCCTCATTGTTTTGAGGGTTTTACCCAAGGTACATTATGTTTTATGTGTGATTTATTGTGTATGAATTTTAATATGATTTCAAGTACTTAATATTTCCACATTTAAAGATTAAAGATAAAAGCTTAACCAAAAGTTTTAACATGGTAATAGAGCTCAATGCATGAAGGAGATAAGTTTTGTAAAGTAAGCTTGAGCTTATGTAGATCCTGAGAACTTGAGCATAGTACTTGAAGATCAATGAATTCAATTTCCCTGAGACCAGAAGACCAACTTGAAGGAACCTCGAATTTTAACACTTAGAAGGACAGAATCCTAAACATCCAAGAAGAGCATGACTTAGATGGCTATGTACCAACATTATAGAAGAGCCTACATCAAATGCAAGGATCATTACTTTCAAGAGGATCATTACTTCCAAGTGGATCATCTATGATTCAGTGAAAGACAACTTGATGTCGATGATTATTCCATTGAAGACTGCAAAAGAATGGTTTGATACTTTCATAAAACTCTATGAGAAGAAGGCTCTAATTAATAAGAGAGAATTGAAGAATAAGCTTTGGAATTTGAAGATGGATAAAGACGAGATATTGTCCTCCTTCTTCACAAATATCTCTCATATAAGAGATCAAGTTATGAGCATTGGAATAGTGGTGGATGAGGATGATCTCATTCAAACTATTGTTGATGGTCTTCCACCCTAGCATAATTAAAATTGAGTGAGAAAGGACCAATGTTTCCCTTGCACTCTAAGGGGTGACCATGCTACTCAGTCGAAAGGAACATGTGTGGAAAGTTGCAATGCTCCTTCACTCTTCCTCACTCAAATTATAAGACTTTAAGAATGGGCTCATGATCCTTCCCCTCTATCGCCTCACAATAGTATGTTTATCCCAGTCAATCAAAAGATGAGTGGTCACACAAAGTTGTAGCCATCCTAAATCATTTAGTATCACATTCTCCAGAAAATCCATTTTTCATCTTGCATATTAAATACATCACCTAACCATCTCGTCCATCCATAAGCCTCTCTATGTATTATGATAATCTGTATATGCATGTTATACCCCAACCTTATCATACACTTGCAATAATCAAACAATCGTAGTTCAACCATTAGATGTAGTTTTCATAGTAGTCATGCACACACTCCCACCTATCCAGAGAGTTTTTCTCTTGTTATTATATGGAAGGTGATCACTCTACATAACTGTTGCTTTATGTTGTATTTATGACAAGTGACTCGTCTATTGCTCCAATCCACTACTCGCTCTTAGTGAATTTTTAAAGTCATCACAGTGAATGGTGATTGAAAGCCCACTTTCAGTGAATTTTGTGACAAAACCAAAGGATTGAGCAAGGGAGAGTAATGGTGAAGGATGAAGGATCACACTGGTTGTGAGTAATGCTTGCAACTGAGCAATAACATATATATAGGGGTTAAAACCAACTTCGAACCAATTTTTGGGGTGAATCTAACTGTAAAAACATCTAAAACCATAAATTTGGGCAAATTCAACTTCAAAATCGATTTCGAGGAATTAGAAAGGGAGAAATTGTCCCCGGCAACCACCATTCCTAGAAATCGGGGGCGAATGCTATATTAGAGAGTTGCAATTCGATTTTGGAGAGGGTGAAGGCCATTTTTACCCAATTTTGTTAGTAAATACGATTGGCCTAACCTCTTTTGAATGTTTTTTTTGGGTAAATAAATTGTGGGATAAATTTTAATAATGAAAAAAATGGGTTTAAAAAAATCCACCCACTAAATTTTCAAAACCCTTTAAAATTCGCCCATGGATGAAATTTTTCCCCTAAAACCATCTATGGCTTATGCTAACTTGCTTGATATAGTTTGATTATCAGGTTGGAAATGTTCACCAGTTGATAGCTATCCACTTCCAGTTATTCATCTCTGATTTCTTACACTCATATACACCCCTTCATATTAAGGGGGATGGGGGGAGGTTGGAACCTAATCCGTTAGGGTTAGTGAGTAGTCATTGCGAAGTCCAAGAGACCACTTAGGAATATATACTGAAGGGTCATTCTCATGTGTTAATGTGTACATTTGGTTAATGAGAATTGTGCTTATCTTTTCTTTCTTTTGAATGTAACTGAGGGGTGCAGTATAAGCGCTAACCAAAATGCTTCAACCTGTTGGAATCTGACAACAATTTTTGGGGAAATAGCAATTTGGAGTGGTTAAATCACAATTTCAATGATTTGGGTAATTTTAAAACAAGTCATTTCCTCTAGGACCAGCATCACCATTGTTGTGATTGCAAAATTACAAAAATAACATTTTCATAACCAAGTTTTAAAAAAAATCGTAAAAAGACAAAAGTTTTTGTTATCTTTTATTCTACTCGTAAATGAGGGTCATTCAATCCATTGATTACACTCTAAACTTACCAATTTTAAATTATATATATATAATAAACACTAGAAACTTAAATTTTTTAAGTTTGATAAAGTTCTAATAAACACTAGAAACTTAAAATTTTTAAGTTTGATAAAGTTCCTTTAAATATATATGATAGTACAATAACTTGAATACCATTTTGTGAATGCAAAGAAGCACATAGAATCACATGAAAAACTATGAAACTAAAATCATATGGATAAGGTTAGGTGAAAAAAATATCAAAATCATACGGATAAAGTTACACCACCCATTGCACCCAACCGTCTTATATTCCTTGAACAAGTGGCAATGATAAGACAAACGTGCATGGCCGATGGTCAACAAAGTCTACCTCTAGAGGATCTTCAACCTACCACAACTCACGAGATTAGAGCTTGGCCGGACATTTTCGATTCATTCAATTGACTTTCTCGAAAAATATCAGAAAATACTCTCAACTTTCCCACAAATACCGGGAAATTCAGTATCATGTCGATGACTCGATATCTGTTCGTATCTGCTATCCACTGGTGACTTTCAAGAGTGTCCTTCCGTTTCTTTTTCAAACAGTTGACGTGAATACAGTAAACAACACGGACGGAATTTGACGGGTAAATGCCCGTCATGGGTCAATCTACCCGTCAAATACCGCTAAGATTTTGCCGAGACCGTTAAAATTTGGCTTAGAATACCGAAAACGTTTTAGATTTTGTTTGTTATCGGCAATTTTGACGGGTGTCCGTCATTTGAAATTCCAATCCTGGTGAACAATTGAGTTGTCTAAACCCTTAATGATTTTTTTAGTCTGGTTTTTATCAGTTTTTGGTTATGAATTTTTATGGGATTTAAAATAAAAAAACACTATTAAATCTTACAGAGTATAAATGTTGTAAGATTTTTGTGTTACCTAATTTAAAATTTCTCTCTACTTAATATAGTCCAACAAACAATAAAAATTGCAAATTTTACCGAAAGCTCCGTAAATAATAATTCACCAGCATTTCCTTACAATGTTTCCCTCAAAAAGACAATGTTTGTTACAAGTCCGCCAATCATATATGTAGCCCATGGAAACTAAGCAGGTAAGGTATAATATTTATGTGTTGGTATGGCTTTAAGCATGTGAGGTATAAGATTTATGTGTTGGTATGGCTTGTTATGTTTATAGGTACTTAGATATATTATTTTAGATTTTGGATTTGTTTGATTGGATTAATAAGATTAACTTAGTGTATCAAGCGTGTAGTAGAGATTTGGTTGTCGTATAATATTATGTTTCAAATAAATGTATTTTGATAAAAATTTAAATAAGTTTTTAATTAAAAAATGGTTAAAGAAACAGGGAACAATTTGTTTATTTATAGCTGTAATAGTTTTTAGCATAAATGTAATTGTTACACACTCAAGATTGATGCGAACTTAGATAATACTCGGTTGGAACAAACCTCAAATCCACACAACTATCACAAATTCTATTGCATCTCATAACCTAAAAAATACTTTCCAAATATTTCTCTAATTCCGCTTATTGGCATTCATTATCACGGGCATTTCTTATTCTTATACTATTACTTGGCGATGATAAGTAGAAAGAGCATTTTTTCTGTTTACAACCTAACATAAATCCGTTCAGTGCTGACCATGTTCTTAGCAAAAACCGAGCCGAAAAACTTGAGTTACTGCTTAGTTATAAAATTTTCTTGTCGACCTCTTTTTCTTTTTACTTGTCGCATGAAACTTGTCTAACTCCGACTAGACAAATATACCAATATGGTCGGCCTTTTAGACCCGACTCTTTTACCTTGACAAGTTCTTACTTGTCGGTTCTACCGACAGGTTTTACTTCGGCCACTTGTCTACTTCGACAACTTGTCGGTTTGACTACTTCGACAACTTGTTGGTTTTACTCAACAATTTTACTTGGACTCACTTGCTCTAGTTTGGTTTTAGTCGGAATTTACAAAGGATATTTCTTAGTCTAAAAGTGGTCTAAAAGACTTAAGAAATTACAAATGTTTTTCACCCACCAATAATATGAAGTAAAAACCGACACAATAACAATTCTATATAATTACAAAATCATATAACCAAACATTTAGGAGGACTTGAGTCGACCACTCTGCCGCAAAACCTGGAACTTTCAATAGGTGAGAAATTTATGGATTCTTGATCTTTCACTCAACTGTAATTGTAAACAACATTTGCACAAGTAACTCTGGAAACAATGTGCCGCTAAATAAACATGCATTCAACCATAAACTATTTGATATATATATATATATATATATATATATAACTTGTCGGGAAATAACAAAATGTAATACAAACTTGTTGGCTCTCGACTTATCCAAACGTGTCGGTTCGCCGACTGATCCTTTTACAGAGCTTTGGCTCTTCGACAGAATCATACACACAGAAGCTTGAGCTTCAACTTCAGTCTCTTCTTAGAGTTCTCTATTTTTCTCACCTAGAGTTCAAAATGATTTACAAACTTCTTCTTCTATTTAAAGGCAAACTCGAATTTGTTTCTTCATGAATCTACAGACTTGCCATTAATGACTGTAATAACTATCTACCTACAAACTTAACTTCAAAAATTAATTCGGCTAGTTTAGATTGCCAAATCGTGGACTCTTCACTCTTGTTAGGTTGACCGACAAGATCTGAGCTGATACAGAGTCTAATAGAGTCAGCTAAGCTCCGATACAGATCTGCAAGTAATTAATATTTCCAACCCATATCTTGCCTGCCACTGGACGATCTATCAAAATCACTTATTTTCATAGAGACTTTTCACCTTTTTATTGCATGTGCATCCAAATTAAATTAATATCACAGGGACTTCACTTAGTGAACCTCTCACATAGCACGTGCGAACGTGGGATATTAAAGAATACCCTTAATTTCAAGAAATATTGACCCAAACTCTTTTTGTTGAAACCCCCTCCCAATACTTAAAACCTCCTCCACACCCCTTTTTATACCTCAATCCTTATAAAACACCCTACCCACCCCCACCTTAAACCCCTCATCCCCCCAATACCTGCAATATATTGGTTTGATTTTTGATCATTTCAAAACCCACAATATGAACTAACGTGATAGGATATTGGTCAACAAGTGAAGGCCCTGTGATTAATATCCAAATAAAGTTAATATCCAAAACTTAATCGAGGGAGTGCAACTGCCAAGACCAATAAAATTTAAGTGAAAGGGTAATATAACCACGTCACTGAAAGAAATGATCATTAGCTTCTCAATATCTTAAGACTTGCAAGGACATTATGGCATTAAATTCTTAATATCTTAATAACTGCAAATAAGTTATAACATTAAATTATTAATCTCTGATTGTTAAACACGATTATGAATATTCTCTTCCATCAAATCAAATACTAAATTTTATTTAAAAGCCTGTCATCCAAGTCTATGTATTGAAATAAATACACTTATTAGCTTAATTATAAAGGCAATTAAATTAATTATAAAGAAAAAAAGCGAAGAATTTTTTTTATCTACATCCACAGATCCAATATAACCACAACTCCAGATCTGAATCCAATGAAACCTATGTTCCCAACTTACCTAAACTAGGCATGAGAACTTTACTACAGAAATGAGATATTGTCTTCTCAATTGGCATGATTCGAACTGAACTTTTGCATGAAATAAAATAACTAAGGTCCACACAGGGCAGTGAGTACTAATTGTGTAGAATGGAGCGATTGAGAACGAGAACGGAGAGACCAATCAAAGTTTGAGAAACAGGGTTGTGGAATCCATTTGTTTTCAATTCTACCCATTTCAACTTTACATTAAATAATTACAATTATAAGCTTCTCACACATTGCAATGCTTGCAGTGATGATTATCATTAAGCATATTTATCATAACATTCCATCACCCATTGGTTTAAAGAGTCTCCAAAATAATCTTATGTTGTTGAAGAATTCCTTCATTCTTCAAATATTTATAGGAAAAATTCATTATAAAACAGATACATGAGATAATGAGAATATAGCTTAGCTCCATGGCGACCACGAAAATAGTATGGTAACTCAGAGTACGAGTTGGCAGGTCTTGATATAGTGATTGGTGAGCCACACCAGACAAGCAAAATTATGCGTTCGGGATAGAACAACAAACTAACTGTATGCTGGTCACAAAAAAGGCATGCTCGGCCACAATGAACACTAAACGTTGCAATCATGCTTTTGTGCCCCATTAAGTTCAAAAAATATACGAGTACACTTTTTTAAAACCACATTTTATTAGTACTAAATCGTATTTGATTTGGAGAATAGTTGGATAGCTCGTTGCACTAAAAAAACTAAAATTGATTTTGATGATGTATTTTTATTATATAATTTTAAATAACAAATAAATTATAAATATGTATTTTTTTGGATAAATATTTAAAATAACGGTTTTAACACAAAGTAATCTTATACCTCAATTTGATATGAGGTTTCATTGTCATTTTAAAAATCCATAAAAATATTTTATCAAAGTAATATGTTCGAAAAAAAAGTAACTTAATTTATAATGTAATTTTAAAAATCCAAAAACCCATTTTCAAAATAAAAATACTTTATCAAAGTAACAAGATCAATTTAATTTTTTTAGGTTATCAAAGTAATAAGTTTAAAAATACTTTTAAGTGATCACGTTTAAAAATATTTTATCAAAATAACAAGTTCAATTAAATGTAAGTTATCAAAGTAAACGGTTCAAAATAAGGTAATTCTACAATGTAATTGATGTTTTTAAAGATTTCAAATATAATAAGTAATAAATTCACATTTTTAAGTTATAAAAGTAAGAAGTTCAAAACAAAGTAATTACCTCTATAGGGCTATATATCTTAGAATTTTGGGGTGGACTACCATCTATGTATTTTCATCTATTGATGAGAATGAGACATATGTATTGTCCAGATTAATTCTATGGGCGTTGTCCAAGATTAAATGAGAATGAAAAAAGTGTACTGTCGAGATTGATTCTATGGGCGTTGGTCCAAAATTAATAATTAATCATTTAAAAGAAAATAAAAATAACTTAATTAACATGTGATAAGTACAATTAGTGATAATTGTAAAAAATAAAAATTAATCTTCAACGTGCCTTCAACTATTTGATTATTAGATAAAACTATGAGCTTAACTCCATCCATTATTAGATACAACTATTAGCTTAAATCCAATGATTCTAGAACTATTAGCTTAACTTAACTCTAATCACAGTTATATTGGATGAGTATTAGATACAACTATTAGCTTAACTTCAACTCTAATCACTTAATACTTAGTCCATTTGCATTTGGCATCGAGGAGTCTAGCTAATGTGTTATGTAAGAGTCGAACTCCTAATTAAATCGTTTAAACTCGTAGTAAACTCCTACATCCTATAATTGTGCATCTAGCTAGAATACAGTTGTCCATCAACAGTTTCTTAGTATTGTCATCTCAATTTTTAAACATGATTCATTGTATGTAGTTCAAATCGTCTTTCAACGTCTTTTGAATTGGAATTAGTTGATACAAGTAAGCCACATAGTGGCTCATGGGCTGGTGTGAGCTAATGGTGGTCACTTATGACGCATTCGTTACAATGGACTTCTAGAAAAACAGAAATCTGAACGTCAAAAAACAATAGTAGAGGTACCTACACAACTTTTTGGAATATGGTGTAATAATATGAAACGTGGACAATCATATTACCTTACAGAATATATAACTTTTATTTTTAGAAACTAAGTAAAAATCCCCAAAAATGAGGTTCTTCTAAGGTTGGTATGTTATTTTTTTCCCCAAAAAAATGAATATGTTTGCATTGGTCCACTCGTTTGGTGTGCAAATGGTGGAATTTTGTGAAAAAACATTATAACAGTTGTAGATAATAGGTGTGTCCAGTGCAACATTATTTTTTCATATTTATTTATGTTATATTATTTTTTAAAATTAAGGAAGTCAGTGACGCCCTAAAATGACAAGGTCGAGTGTTGGTCCAGTGACATCTTTGTCTTAACATAGTCAATGAACGATATTTTTTTTTAGGATGTAGGCATTTGTGTCTTCTTGTGCAGGTTCTTTTCCGTTTTCTAAATAGGTGAGCCAATCAAAAGTTATAGCCGAAGCAAATAGCCTACCTTTTGTGTTAGATTAACGTCAGTCCATTTGAAATTAAATAAAAAATAGAAAAAGATAATAGATTTAAATAAAAATTAAATACTTAGAATCTATAGTCAGAGTTACACAAGTGTGTGAATTTTCATTAGCAGTGGACAAGCGTGGCCTATGCAAAATCATGCACGAAATAGGAGAAGTGGTACAAAACATGTTTTCTGTCATAACATAGTCCAAATCACTTGGTTTGGAAACCCGGACCTAAAACCAAAGTAGCCAATTCATCTACCACGTAGGTTGGAAAAAAGGTTCCCACCAAAATTCTAAATTTAAATCACACGTGCGCTCAGTTTAAAACGTAACGTGCACACACTAGAAGCGTGATCATGCTTCTAAGTGTGTACACGTTAAACATGCATGTGCACATATGTTAAGTTAAAACTTTGTTTTGATTTTATTTTCAAGCATTTGCAATGGAATGATGATGATGAGGAGGAGGAGCAGGATGACAATGATGATGATGAAGATGATGATGATGGCGATGACGATGATGATGATGATAATGATGATGATGATGATGATGATCACGATGACTATGACTATGATGATGATGATTATGATGATGATGATGATTATGATGATGAGGATGATGATGTTGATGATGATAATGATGATGATGATGATGACCATGATGACGATTACCATGACGATGATGATGAACAATGATGATGATGATGATGATGATGATGATGATGACGATGATGATGACTATGATGACGATGATGTTGATGATGATGATGATGACGATGACGGTGACGACGACGACGACGATGATGATGATCACAAACAGTATGACTATGATGATTATTACAATGATGAGGATGATGATGACTATGATGGTGATGATAATGATGATGATGATGATGACAATGATGATGATGAGGATGATGACTATGATGATGATGATGAGGATGAGGAGGAGGAGGAGGATGATGACTATGATGATGATGATGATGATGATGATGACTATAATGATGATTATGAGGATGGTGATGATGACGATGACGACGATGATGATGACAATGATGATGATGATGAACAATGATGGTGATGATGATGATGAGGATGTTGACAATGATGATGATGAGGATGATTCCTATGATGATGATGATGATGAAGATGATGATGATGATGACGACGACGATGATGGTGATGATGTTGATGATGATGATGATGACGACGGCGATGATGAGGAACAATGATGATGATGATAGGTTTAGTTGAAACTTTCCTTTGATTTTATTTTCAAGCATTTTCAATGAAATGATGATGATGACCTTGACGATGATGATGAACAATGATGATGATGATGAGGACAATGATGACAATGATGATGATGAGGATGATGACTATGATGATGACGACGACGGCGATGATGATGATGATGAACAATGATGGTGATGATGAACAATGATGGTGATGATGATGATAAGGATGATGACAATGATGATGATGAGGATAATGACTATGATGATGATGATGACAATGATGATGATGACTATGATGATGATGATGAGGATGATGATGATGATGATGATGATGAGCTGGAGGAGGATGATGACTATGATGATGATGATGAGGATGAAGATGATGATGATGATGATGATGAGGATGAGGATGAGGATGATGATGAGGACGATGATGATGACGATGAGGATGATGACGATGAGGATGATGACTATGATGATGACGATGATGATGATGACGACGATGATGATGAACAATGATGGTGATGATGATGATGAGGATGATGACAATGATGATGATGAGGATGATGACTATGATGAGGATGAGGATGATGATGATAACGTCAATGACAATTATGGTGATGATGATGATGATGGTGATGAGGATGATGATGATGATGATAGGTTTAGTTGAAACTTTGCTTTGATTTTATTTTCAAGCATATTCAATGGAATGATGATGATGATCGTGGCAATGATGATGATGAGAAGGAGGATGATGATAATGACGAGGATGAGGATAATGACTATGATGATGATGATGAGGATGATGATGGCGACGACAATGACATTGATGATGAACAATGATGGTGATGATGATGATGATGATGATAAGGAACAGTGATGGTGATGATGATGATAATGATGATAGGTTTAGTTGAAACTTTACTTTGATTTTATTTTCAAGCATTTTCAATGGAATGATGACCATGACCATGACGATGATGATTAACAATGATGATGATGAGGACGATGATGACAATGATGACTATGATGAGGATGATGAGGATGATGACGATGAAGATGATGACGACGACGATGACGATGATGATGAACAATGATGGTGATGACGATGATGATGATGATTATCACGATGACTATGACTATGATGACGATGATTATGATGATAATGATGATGATGATGATGATTACGATGATGAAGATGATTATTTTGATGATGATGACCATGACGATGTGATGAACAATGATGATGATGATGATGATGATGATGACGACGATGATGACAATGATGATGACTATGATGATGATCATGATTATGACGATGACGATGACGACGACGACGACGATGATGATTATGATATTGAATACTATGACTATGATGATGATGATTATGATGATGCTTACGATGATGAGGATGATGATGACTATGATGGTGATGATGATGATGAAAATAATGATGATGAGGATGATGACTATGATGACGATGATGAGGATGAGGATGATGAGGAGGAGGAGGAGGAGAATGATGACTATGATGATGATGATGAGGATGATGATGATGAGGATGAGGATGACTATGATGATGATGATGATGACGACAATGATGACTATGATGATGAGGAACAATGATGATGATGATGAGGATGATGACAATGATGATGATGAGGATGATGACTATGATGATGATGATGAGGATGACTATGATGACTATGATTATGATGATGATTACAATGATGAGGATGATGATGACTATGATGATGATTTTGATGGTGATGATGGTTAGTGTTGGAGGCCTCCCTTACCCTCCACTAGACATAGGTAAGGAGCCTAAGACCTCATAATGGCACCCATGGGACTAAGAAGAAAGTAGTGGTGAATACTATATTGTAAAAATACTTGTACATGTGTGAATACCAAGAAATTGTTGAAGAACGTTAGTCATTAAATGGGATAAATGTTAGTGAGTAAATGTTGCAAATGTTAGGCAGCAGTGTGCATGCGTGTATCAGTGTGTACGCGTTGATACGCTTGCGCTCTTATGCATGCATGCGCGCTCTTATACACACGTGCACACTCACAAATATGCGTGCGTGCACCTGTTACTAGTTTAAAAAAAACAAAGATCTAGATTCTCAGGGTTGCTACCATTTTTCACGGGTTTTCTACAACTATTTATGCATTTTGTGCTCCTGAACATTGCAATTTGTCTCACACTCAATCATCAATGGACACTCTTTTATCTATTGGATAGAATATCACTCTTGGAATCTAACAAACATATTCAGTGGTCTTGGAAGTTAGTGGATACATTCAAACTACAAGTTTTCATTGCAAGAAGATATCATTTTGAATAGGTATGGTGAATTGTAAATAATTGTTTTCATTCACAAGATTTTAGATCATTTCATTGATTTCAGTTTTATCATATGCCTACAACAATATCTCTCTCATAGGAAACAATTAATTTCACAAGAAGAATTCCCAACTTCACATCTAAAAAAGTCTCATATTCTCCATACAAGATGAAGTATGCAATGTTAAATAATTTACATTTGCACATGAATATATTTTGATTTCACACAATGATGGAATAGATGAAGTTATCTCTTGAGACTCTTCAATTTAAAAAAATTCCTTTGAAGCAATCATGGGAGAGGGTCCATATTGAATAGTTCACCAAGTTGTCCATTTTCTCTATACAAGATAGAGTATGTAATGTAGACCAATAATCACTTGCACATGAATATATTTTGATTTCCCACAAGGATGGCATAGATGAGGCTCTCTATTGAGACTCTTCAATTTGTATAAAAACCTTGGAATCAATCATGGGAGAGGGTCCATATTGAATAGTTCACCAACTTGTCCATGCTCTCCTCTTCATGCTATATTTATCATAACATGCCTTTGAGCTTGACATGGATGCCTCTACCTCAATGATTTGCCCTTTTTTCTAGGGATTCACAACCTCCTCATTGTGTAATTAGTCAATTTGTTTTCTTTAGTTAGTGTAACTTAATGAGTGTAATTTATTCAATTTATTCCAAATACATCCAAAAACCAACTTGTGTCTTCCTTTACAACTAATGTGGCATATTACATGTAATGTCGTCTCGTTCGAAGGTGTTGGAAATGAAGAATATTTCACTCATCTTCTTGTGACTTTCAAGACTTTTTGAACACAGAGAAAGTCATAATCCTATAGCTGTAATACCTACAAACTTGACTCTCTTTACTTGACTCAAATTGAGTATAGAAATGAAACTTTAGTTCGAACATAAAGAGAAACCTTTAATCAACATGTATGTATCAATGCCAATAATTACCATACTAAAATATCTATAATTTAGTTAATTATGTTGGAATGCATCATGTTTCTTGTATAATGGAACTAATACCTTATTTGTTGCTTCTTATGCAGGGGTAGACCTCATAGTTTTGATAAATAAACTTTTGGAGATGGGAAAATCATGTAACAAAGTAAGAAAAACTAGAAGGAATATGCCCATTGAAAAGGAAAATGAGGTAAGAGAAAAGGCCAGGTTGGAAATGGACAGAGTGAGACAGGGTCTAGACATTTCCACTGATACTGAGATCGATCCTAATAGATTTGATGACATAACAACCTCTAGTTTATAACCACGGGTGAAGCAGTTGCGTCCAATGGTCCCAACTCAAATTCCAACATCAACACATTCTCCAACCAACAATCCATAAACAACCCATGTTGAATCTCTTGAAGACATAGGTATGTTGAGAGATGTTGAGTATCAAGCGTTGGACCTAGGATAAATGATTAATTTTCAATCTCTCTAAGAATACCACAACTATGTCGACCACACTCCCAATATGTACCAACATGTGAATGAAGCACCACAACAAAGAAGCCTTGGGATTCGTAGCTCATGTCCACCTTCCCTACCTCGACTGTTTAGTGTAAGAAAAAAGACTCCTAGATGTATCCATGTGGATGAAATTTGTCTGTCAGGCCTTTAAGGTAAGTTTCCCAAATGCACTATTGATTGACAATGCCGCAAATTAATGAACAAGTATTTTGAATCCAAAGGCAATGCAGGTAAATGCCAATTATTACTCTGTTTGTTAAATTCAAATTGTTTAGTTGTTGTTAGGAGAATTCTGGGCATAAATATGGTTAGAAGTTTAGAGGCTAACAATCATATTGTTAGAAATCTCCAATATTCATTTAATGCGATTGGGAAGATGTCCCATACTAAATATATTTGCGCAGCTCGTCATGCGTTATCAAAATCAGTTGTAAGCAAGTCCACACGTCAACGTCGCCTCCTTTCACACACTTCTCACATACTTAAATTATATAGAAAAACTATTAATAAATACTCTGTTATAAGAGAAAATCTTCAGACTCCAGGTGGAAAATATTGTTGAATTTTTTCATCAGGTTGCCTCATTGAGATATGAAGATAATTGATGTTGTTAAGGACTTAGTACAAAAGTTCTGGCATGATCATATCGGAACTTCATCTAACCAAATAGATGTAATAAAACTGAGAAAAGGTTATACTAAACATGAACCCCACATCAAACACTTCCTTGACACAACACAGATTGAACTCTATGAGAGATTCAGGAATGAGCACACACAATTGAACCTAGGCCAAAGGTCCTTTGAGAAATGTAAACCATGATACGTTCGTATATGCATTGATTGAAACACATGTTGTTGTAGATACCATGTAGAATATGAATATTTTTATGACACGTATAAACATATATTTTTTGATTTGCATACTAACATTGAGCAGGGATGCAATGAATCTATAATACCACTGAATGCATCGAGAGATTTTATCGTCAGCATCATGTGTCCAAGGCACGAAGGAAAAAAATACTATGGAAAATCATGTCTATATGGGAATTGTTCCAGGTGCAGTGGGCTTGCTATTTTGAACCATTGCATTCATGGAAGCGATGAGTATCAATTTGGCAGTATGAGCATGGAGATGCAGAGCTTCAAGTACATAAGCTATCAATCAGATAGTGCAAAGGAAAGTAAAAAGATTGCATTGGTGAAGTCACATGTGCAAATGCTTATTGCATGTTTTTCCTCTTACATGTTCAATTTATAGATATACATTCTCTAAAGGTCACATTCTAATACGACCCTTGTTTACATGGCAACAGGTACAATTATGTGACTTTTTTACGGATTTCTACAAGAAAACCGAGTAGTATGTTCAACATGTGAATGTAGCACGATGGTAGGATGATCAGTATAAAGAATGCAAGGACAAGTTTCCCATTGGGACCATATTGTCAATTGTGTATCTTGGAGAAAAATACACCCTTCAACCTGTTGGAGCAGGACCCCGCAGCTACAGAAGAAGCTGCTAATTTTGGCGGAAAGAGAGAAGTTTAGCAGAAAAAGGACAGGGCAGAGCTACGACGGTGTA